>JAOTAX010117957.1:0-17640 GCA_025629825.1 Erythroxylum guanchezii | reverse complement strand
ATTGTCGTTGTAAACAAATGTACTCGTGTGTGATTCGATCCATTTTGTGAATAAAATGTGACATCAACAAAAATACTTATTATAAACAACATCTTGTTGTTGCATGAAATATATAAATGTTGACTAATCTAATTAACATAAAATTTGGTAAAATAAAATAGTTGACATGCTTAGTTTTAAAATTAAAAAGGGTCAAAAAAAAAGTTAATGTATTTTAGTACATAAGACTCTTCATTTTGCAAGGATGAAAACAAAAATCATCAATATACACTATTTTCTTTTATAATTTTACAAAAATATTGTTTATGTGACTCGAATCTATAACCTTCTAATCACAAAGAAATAACTTTGTCAATTTCTAATGATAAAAAGTTATTTAAATGTCAAAATTTTTAAGATTTTTTTAATTTAATGACTGAACTTTTATAAATGAAGTCAAAATTATATTTTTTGATAATGTAACATGTCTACTAAATGTTACATAAATATCTATTTATTAGTCATGTCAAGAAAAACTAACATTTAAAATTAAATTGTTAAGGTTTTAAAGATTAGTTACTCAATTAAAAAAATCTTAAAACTTAAGTATTGAATTAAAAAAATCTCACAAAGTTGAATACTTTAGAATTAATTATCTCATTAAAATGTAAAACAAAGGAGACTAATTGACATTTTTTTACATATATAATCAAATTATATATTCTAAATCTAAACTTGACCCAAAGTTTGAATATTTTTAAAAATGCAAACTCATCCCAAAATTTGATTAATTTAAGTCAAGTCTTTTAACTTTAAACTTTGTCAAGTCAGATTTAATCAATTTTTCTAAACCTAAGTCGACTTCCAAAAATCAAATCCAATTCAAAACTTAGTTAATTTCAAACCGAACCAAACCAAACTCCAATTATAATTCCTACTCTTTTACTTAATAATTTATTTATTCATTCACGAACAACAAGTTATAAAATCTCTCCTTATAGGAAATAAATTTAAAACAAGAAGGCAGAGCAGCTAGATTTCGTCTATATTAATAAAGAGAATTTAACACAAAAACAGTTTTAAGTCTTCAACTACAAAAGTAACTCAACAACAAAAGAATAAAGTTTTTAATAAGATCTTATCTATCTTGAAATAAATAATAATTTTTTTATATTAATTATTTATAGAATAATAACTATTACTTTTTTAGTATACATAGAGTGCATACATTAATTTGTAAATCTTATATTTTAAATAAATTAAGTGAATTCGATTCAAATAATATTTATAAGTACTAGTATGCTTCTGCTCTTAGAACATTTCTCTTCAAAATTGAAGTAAGAACTCAATCATATTACTTCTTGAATCAAAAGACTCTCACAAGAACAAGAGCACAACTCCTCTTACCCCAGGCGACCCTTGTCCAGGATTTGAGAGTGTCCACGTTATAGTTTCAGGATCAGAGCTGGCAGGCAAGGAATGCTTGTAAATTACTTGAGAACAGTGGTTACTAGATTCGGACATCATAAGAGCTCAAGAATGTCAAGTGGCACAATTGAGACCCTGCAAAATGAGACAGATTGGACTCACTCTTCTTGATGAGAAGGGTAAATCTGTTAGAAATATATGTACCAATATAATCACAACATTAATTTTATCTTCACGACCATTAATCGAATTGTCTAATATATATTTAACAACTATTATGAGATGATTAATAATTTACTAGTTACATTTGAGGCAAATGGTAGCAACCTAATAGTTATATGTTAACCCATTAAATTATAGTTCCTCACATCTTTGAAATGATAAAATTATCTTTTTCTATCTCTTAGAGTAGAATATGTTGTAAAGAATAATATTCGGTGAGATTGTGGAACAAGAAAGCAGTGGGTGTGTAGAGAAAATAGAGTCTTCTACCATAAGCTTCCTTTCTTCAACAAGATTTATTGATATTGACAAGTTGTAGTGTTCAAAATGGAGATAATGCACCAAGACTTCATGCCAAATATTAGAAGTATGTTAATCTTGTAGTATAGTTAATGCTCTAAATAAGATGTAGATTTTGACTTTGTGATTATTGATGATTGCATTTATGAATAACAATTAGTATCAGAATTTCATGGTCATTTGATTTTAAGACTTGTATTTGGGTATAAAATCGTTTTTTCCAAATCCGTTTTTTGGCATAAATAACTTCAAAATGATGCATTGAAGGTGTAGAAGTCGTTGTTAGTTATTGTTGTTGCCTTTTAACTTTGTTTTGGACAAATCAATCATGATTTTAGGATGAGATTTCTGAAAATTTTGGGGGGTTTTCGTTAATGGCTTAAATGGGTTAGAGACTTTCGAATTTTGGAGCACTCTTGGCTAAATGGACATAAGAAATCCACAGCACATGAAAAATGAAAGAAAACCCCTAAAAAATCGTCGAAAACTAAAGGCCAAAAAGGAAGTTGCAAGTGGGTCAGACCCGTGCACCCGCGAGTCGACCAGCCGACTCGGCTTAAGGTCAAGAATGACCCATACAGTCGTCCCGACCCTATTAACTGATATATATTTTTTATTTTTTAAAAATATTTTAAAATTAAAATTAGAAAATTATGTACAATGGTGTATGGGGGCACGTGCAAGGTCTTTTTTGGACCTTTTTTTTATCATTTTGCTCCATTTTTTATTCTAATTTTTCATATGTTTATGCACAAGATTAATCAGTAATTTTTATATGATAATTCTAATTGTTTTTAATATTATTGTGGCATAAATATGATTATTTGTCGACAATAGTAAATGCTTATTTTTACCTGTCGTAAAATTAAGCATATGAAACTATTTATAATGAGAAATCTTTTAAAATATTAATAAGTTTAAAATTTTGTATTTTTCTTCTAAAATAATATTAAGATCCATACGGTTAATTAATTATCCTGTCGGTAATTACTACTTAGTAGGATGCTTAATATGGTGAAAAAAATTTATCGAAATATTATAAACCGCATAATTTTTTTATCATTTGGATAGTACATTGATGATTTGGTTATAATATTTAATAAATTTTTCTTACCTGTTAATTAGTTCTATATTTATTTAAGAAACTCTAACATGAATAATATAATTAATTTTAAGAAAAGAGCACAAATTGCATGATTCTATTTTAACCTACATAGCATGGTTATTGCTTTTAGTTCTCATTCAGCTTTAAACAATCCGAGAGTCTTTGTTATCTTAACGCTGAATGGATCAAACCACAAGTAGTAGGTTGAATTTCTCATGATAAATTTGACTATCATGCAAATGGACTTAGCCTTGAGAATTGATGCACCACCTAAACCCGCTAATGATGCTACTGAGAAGGATTAAAAAATCCTATGAGAAGTAGGAGTACTCTAACCAATGTTGTTTGATGATTATAAGGTATCACATGGATGAATCCATTCGTGATAGTATTCTCGAAGCTGATAGTGCAAAGGATTTTCTTGCTACAATTAAGAAGAAATACAAGAAGTTTTCAAAGAATAAAAAGAATGAGTACTTAAACATGCTTCATCACACCATTTACAATGGTGCAAGTGACATTAGAGTTCACATCAACAAACTCATGGGTTGATACTATAAGCTTAAGGCTATGGATATGAACCTTGGTGAGGATTACATGGTATGGTTTGTGATGGAGACTCTTCCTTCAAAATTTGATTCGATCAGATCAAGCTATAATACTTAGAAAGAGCAATGAACTGTTGAGGAGATAACTATTTTTCTTGCCAAGAAAGAGGATGACATGAAAAAGGAAAGGGCAAGAAATATCTCCATGATGACAAACCACAACAATTCTCAAAAAAGAAAGTTCAGTTCTAATAGCTCAAGTGATCAAACACCTTTCAAGAAAAAAGTTGTTAGTCCTAAAGGAAGTGGATAGACGGGCTCATCTTCTATTAGTCAAAAGAATAAACTTTTCAAAGGGCAGTGCAACTTTTATCAGGATTTTGGGCACAAGAAAGCTGATTGTCGACAGCTTAAAACTCACATAGAGAAGAAAAGTAATTGTCTTGTGATAGTTTGTTGAGTCCAATATTATTGATGTGCCCTCAAATACTTGGTGGTTAAATGCTGAAGTAACAATTCACGTTACAAATTCCTTGCAAAAACTAACAAGTCGAAGAAAGCCAACTAGTTCTGAGCAATATGTGTACATAGGAGACTATACCAAAATCAAAGTTGAATTTTTTGAGATAGTTAGACTACAGTTGAATACAGGACATCTTTTGATGTTATATGATGTCGTTTATTTACCCTCTATTAGGAGGAATTTGATTTCTGTATCTATTTTGGATATACTAAGTTATAATCTTTTTAGAATTGAAAAATTAACTTTATATCGTGACTCTCTTTTGGTAGGAAATGAAATTTTATGTGAAAATTTATACAAACTTGAGTTGAATGACGTTGTTACTATTGCTTCTTCCTCTTCTTTTAGTATTGTTGTTGGTTCTAAACGTATGAAGTTGGATTTAAAATCTTCTATGTTATGGCACAAACGTTTAGGCCATATTTTTAAAGACAAAATGGAGAGGTTGGTAAAAAGATAGTGTACTTCAGGATCATGATTTTTCATATTTCACTGTCTGCGTTGATTGGATTAAAGGAAAGTTAACCGCCAAGGTTAAAAAAAGCAAAACAAGCAGGTGCTCAAAATTGTTGAAGTTGACTCATATTGATATATGTGGACCATTTATTTTACTTGCTATAGGTAGTTATAAATACTTCAGTTTTATTAATGATTTTTCCTTGTACGATCATGTAAAACTCATTCGTGAAAATCTGAATCTTTAAAGCCATTTAAAATTTTCAAGACATATGTTGAGCTTCAAAAGGGGAAGACAATCAAGGTAGTTAATTCTGACAGAAGTTAAGAATATTATGGGCATTATGACGAGAATGGAAGAAATCCAGGGTCTTTCGCTAAATACTTCCAAAAATATAGTATTGAAGCAAAATATACAATGTCAGGAACAGGAATCGCTAAAAGAAGAAACCGCACACTTTTTGATATGTTATGGTGTATGTTGATTCATTCTAGTTTGCCAGAATTTTTGTGGGATAAGACGTTGAAGACAGTCACTAATCAAGTACCTAACAAGTCAGTCCCGAAGACTTCATATAAGTTATGGTCAAGTAAAAAACCAAGCTTGCGCCATTTTCATGTTTAGAGATACAAAACAGAAGTGAGGCTTTATAATCCACAATCTAAGAAGCTTGATCCGAAAATTATTAGTGGCTACTTTGTAGGCTACATCGTCGGATCAAGAGTATTTAGATTCTATTGCCCATCTCACATGAGCAGAATTATAGAATCAGATAGAGCTGTTTATTTTAAAGATAAATTTGGTTCAAGTCAAGGGTCAAGAGAAATAGAATTCAGGGAAGAACATATTCTAATTCTTATACCCGTCACTTCCGCTCCTACTAATGACCCTATGAATGAACATATTCTAATAGAATCTCATGATTAACCTCAAAATCATGCACATGATGAAGTCATTGATACTGGGGATGATGAAGTTGTTATCAAAAGATTACAAAAAACACATAGATCTGCCTTTCTTGATGACTATATTGTATATTTGCAAAGACATAAGTTTAATGTAGGAGATAATATTGAACCAGTTAATTTTCAAGAAGCTATGAATAGTCCTCAATCTGTGTTATGGATGAATGCAATGAAAGATGAGTTAAGTTCCATACCACAAAATAGAATTTGAGAGTTGGTTGAAATACCTAAAGGTTGCAAACTCATTGGATGCAAGTGAGTTTACAAAATCAAACATGAATCAAGTGGACAAGTAAAAAGGTACAAGGCTAGACTTATGGCCAAAGGCTATAGCCAGAAAGAAGGGATTAATTTCAAAAAAACCTTCTCACCAATTTCTACCAAAGATTCACTACGAATCATCATGGCTATAATTGATTATTTTGATTTAGAACTCAATCAAATAAATGTGAGGACTACCTTCTTGAATGGAAATTTGTAAAAAGATGTTTATATGACTCAACCAGTTAGCTTCGAGATGACTAGTAACGAACATGTAGTTTGCAAGCTCAAGAAGTTTATTTATGGGTTAAAACAAGCACTAAGATAATGGTATCTCAAGTTTGATATGTTGTCACAGCAAATGGCTTCAAGGAGAATGTATTTGATCAATTTATATATATGAAGTTCAATGGGAGCAGTTTAATTTTTTTATTACTGTATGTTGATGAGATTCTGCTTGCTTATAATGACACTGATTTATTATTTGAGATAAAACAACTGTTATTTAGTCATTTTGATATGAAGGATCTTAGTGAGGCCTTTTATGTACTTGAAATTCAGATTCTCTAAGATAAAGCTAATGGGATTCTTCGATTGTCTCCAAAGACTTACATTGATCGAATCTTAAAAAGATTCAATATATGTTCTTGTTCTCCTGGAAAGGTACCAATAGTGAAAAGTGACAAATTCTCAAAGGCCTAATGTCCACAAAATGATAAAGAGATGGATGAAATAAAAGTCATTCCTTATGCATCACTTGTAGGCAATTTGACATATGCTCAAGTATACACACGACCTGATATTACTTTTATCGTAGGCATGTTGGGAAGATACTTAAGTGATCCTGAACTTAGCCATTAGAAAGCGACTATAAAAGTCATAAGGTATCTTCAGGATAGCAAAAATCATATGTTAACTTATCGGCGAACTAACACTCTTGATATAGTTAGATTCAGTGACACTGATTATGCAGAATGTGTGAATGATAAAAAATCCACTTCAAGTTACATCTTTATGATGGCTAGAGGAGTTGTATCGTAGAAAAGTGTCAAATAAACATTCATAGCATCATCCACCATGGAAGCAGAGTATATGGTGTGTTATAAGGTAACTTGTCAAGCAATATGGCTGCGGAATTTAATATTAGGTATAGTAGACTCTATTTCGAGTCCGCTAAAATTGTATTGTGATAACTCCGCAGCTGTAGTTTTCTCTAAAAACACTAAAAATACTTTTCACTTAAAATATATTGATATAAAGTACTATTTTATTAAAGAGAAAGTCATTGAATCCTATACGCCTACAGTTAGCATGTTAATAAATCCACTTACAAAAAGCTTACCTATATATGTGTTTGCAGAATACGTCTCTCGCATAAGATTGTTAGGAGCCTAGCTTAACAAGATTAATAGGAGTTTATTATTTTGTATTGAACATATTAGTAATTTGTACGGATTGCTTATGACTTATATATATGAAACATGCATAATGATGTTTGCAATATCTTCTTGCTAATATTGACATATATATGTTGATGTATATACAGTGAAATCTTTATAAATTAATATTGTTGGGATTATGATATTTATTATTTTATGGAGATATTAATTAACTAATAAATTAATATTTATTAATTTAAAGAGATTTTTGTGATTGATTGAAGTTAAATTTTGATTACATCAAAAAGTATTGTATCTTAGAAAAATTCATATTTCATATTAATTGAATGAATCTAAAATATAGATTCATTGTACATAATATTAATGAAAACTAATAAATAACGTTCATTGTTTCTTAATAATTATGTATTATTCATTATATTTTTACTAAAAACATTCAATGTACATATGTACGTATGATGGAGATAGAAAACACTTTATAAACAAGATAAAAAATTTCTTAAAACCACACCCAATAATGACTCCTCATCTAAAAGATGTCACGAAATCAACAATGACGGATCAAATACGCAAAGAATCATATTTTACTAAATTGTCTTAATTATATTTGTATAAGTTTATATAATTATTAATTTATGTTATTAATGAGATCCTATATTTACATAGGGATATTTTGAAAATATATTATCTTATCAAAATTTGTTAAAGAGAGTTTATTAATTTACCGAGTATCAATTTAAAGAGATTCTACTGTATATAATTTAACAAAATGACAAGTACAAAAGGAGACAAATGTGTGGTCTCAATTGTTGTATTGCACGCATGTTGTTTTGATAGTTATTGTTGTATTTGAACATCTCCAGAGCCTAATCATATGCAGTATATGCAGTATATATATCCTGTCGATATGATATTGCATATGATTTATTTGACTGCTTTTGGATGATGGAGATTAGTACGGTGGTTTGATTATATTGTCCAAGTGAGAGAATTTTTTAATGTTTTTAAAAAATAATATATATATATATATATATATATATATATATATATATATCATTTACGAATAGTATTTTTTATTTTTTATTAAAAAATTTAAAATTTAAAATTGTTATTCATAAATGCAATCATCAATAACCATAAAGCCAAGATCTACATTTTATTTAGAGCATTAACTATACAATAAGATTAATATACATCTAATGTTTGGCATGAAATCTTGATGCATTATCTCCATTTTGGACACAACCTATCAATATTAACAAATCTTGTGCAAGAGAAGAAGCTTATAGTAGAAGACCCTCTTTTTCTTTACGCACCCACTGCTACCTTGTTCCACAATCTCACCATATGTTATTCTTTATAACATGTTCTACCCTAAGGGATAGAAAAAAATAATTCTATCATTTCAAGGATGTGATGAACTATAGTTTAATGGGTCAATATATAGTTATTAAGGTACTACCATGTGCTTCAAATGCAATTAGTAAATTGTTAACTATCCCATTATAGTTATTAAACATACATTAGGCAATTCGATTAATGTCGTAAATATGGAATTAATGTTGTGATTATATTAGTCCATATATTTCTAACAAAATCATGAAGCTTTTTTAACAGATACATCGTAGTTTTCTACAAGCAACTTAGATTTGAAACTAATCACTTTCATAACAATTGCATAGATTCAACAGATAAAGGGTATTATCAAGAATGTAGAATGCTTACCTTTTGCTAAGTAACACCACAATTCGAGAGGGGAACCACGAGCATTCCGGTTTGTTGAAGGTAACCAGAGTTTTAAGCAAACCCTTCTTCATCGCCTGATTTTAAAAGGTATCATCAATCCTGGTGTGACACTAAGCTTAAATTGGTATAAATGTCATGGAATACCATAATTAAACAAACTATGAGCATAATGTTGTTAATATCAGTTCCTTGGCTCACTACGGGCGTATCAAATAGCCCCCATAGCTTCAATTTCTAATAGAGTCAAGAAAAGGTCGACCATGTTAGTCACAGGAAAATCCAGGCCTGATAAGATACGATAATTAGTTCATCAGAAGTAAGTTCAAAGCATACCTCTGTACCTCTATGTTAGTCTTCTTTTTTTAATCTGGCCAGTTACTTGTCTCTTAATAAATCCAGTCAGAGGCTAGATTCCTATTGGTTTCAATCTGAAAAATGATAGTCGTATGGAATTCACCGCCATGCATCAGGACTCGTAAAATTCCCAACAAGACCAATCACAATCAGACATTTATTACCGAGTCACTGCACACTGCCAATATGGTCATCTTTACGAGCTTGTGGAATACCTACATAGAACATAAGATATGAAATACCAAAAGATTATTGTTTAAGAAGTAGAAACCACAGGAAAACAGAGTGAACTGAAAGCGACCATCTAAATATCAGAGACAAATTGTAAGATCAACTAATCACAACCAGAAACTCTTGCTCATACCGAGCAAACGAATAAGCCAGTAAATTTAAATTCGAACCTTCATCAAGAAAACCGTCATGCCTGTAATGCAACTCCAAACAACACATGTATCCACCAATCAAAGCAATGTTCCTTATACACTACATATACCCAACGCTTGAGGATGGCATGGATCAGTTGAAGCAAGGGTAGGCATGGTATTCCCGAGTTGCAACCAGGTATAACCTGGGAGTTTTTGATTGCCTCTTGTCATGTACTTGCGTATTCTTGCTACATCAGACCAACATCCTTCAGAGGCATACAGGTTAGAAATAAGAGAATAAACAGGCTTGTATGACTCTAATTCGACAAGCATGTCTGCAGCCCACTTCGCATATTCTACTTCACCATGGATTTTACAAGCCCCGATGAAGGAATCAAAGGCACTTGATCTGTGTTTGATTGGCATTGACGTCAAAATGTTAAAAGCCTCAGCTAAAAGACCAGCTCGGCCAAGCAAATCAACAATACAAGTATAGTGCTCTAAATCAGGGATAATTCGATACGTAATCTCCATCAAATTAAAGTAATGAAACCCCTCAGTTACTAGTCCAGCATGGCTACAGGCAGAAAGTATTTCAAGAAAAGAAATTCTATCTGGTGTTATACCATCAGATACCATCTTCTGAAAAGTGTCAATACTATCTTTTGGCAGACCATGGAATGCATAAGCACCGATAAGTGAAGTCCAGGTAACAAGATCAGGCTCTATAACAGAGCCAAAACATTTAACTGCACCAGTAATACTGCCGCATTTAGAATATGCATTTATTAAAGCATTTGCGACTGATAGAAATGTTTGAAATCCATGTTTAGTTACATAAGCATGGACTTGCATGGTTTCACAGAATACACATGCACAACCACATGAGCTCAGAATGCTTGCCAATGTTAGTTCATCAGGCTTAATCTCCTCTTGAAACATTTTACGAAGAAGCTTCATAGCCTCCGTCACGTCCCTGAGCAGCCCATAACCCACAACCATAGTGTTCCATGACACTATAGATCTAGTGGTCATCGCATCAAAAATTTTGCGAGCATCATCTGTATATTCATTTTTTGCATACATATCAACAAGACCACTAACCACTAGAACATCAGAATCAAAAGACAATTTTATAGTGAGACCGTGAATCTGAGTTCCTGATTCCCTGAAGCCCAAACTAGCAAATGAATTAAGCAAACTAGAAAATGTGAAAACATCCCCAACCAAATCTCCCTGTCGCATCAAATTAAAAAATGCAAAAGCCTTTTCTGGCAAGCCATTCAAAGCATAGCAAGACACCATCACATTCCACAAAACCACATCTCTGCACGATACTATATCAAAAACACAACGCGCCTCCTCCACTAATCTACATTTCCCATACAAATCAATCAGAGCAGCATTAACAAAGCAATTGAACTCAAACCCCAATTTTATCAGGAAACAATGCAATTGTCTTCCAATCACAACATCATTTACCTCGATGCACAAACGGAGCAATCCATTAAGCGTTATAGAATCCAAATCTACCTCGTCCCACAACATTCTCTCAAAGTAAAAGAAACCCATGTAGAGACTCGACTCACGTACGCTTTCCCGATCAACATACCCACAAATAACCGTATTCCAAGTCACAACGTTTCTCACAGGCATTTCGTCAAGCAGCCCGTCTACGTCGAAAGATTCCCCGCATTTCACATAAACACCTAAAACCCTATTGTGCAAGGGCATCAGGTGAACCAACCCGGACTTTATGAGGTGCCCATGAACTTGTTTCCCTGATAAAAGACAACCCGATTCGGCTGCGAGTTTGAGTGCTTTGGAGAAGAAAGAATGCGCGGAACGACTATATTCCAATTGGGTTGATTCGCACAGAGTCGCAGAGTCTCTAACTAGAGCAGGAACGCGAAGTGACAGTATTCGAAAGAGGGATGAAGTTGTGGCGCTTCGAAGCATGTTCTTAGTTTGTAGTTACAAGCTTCAAAGAATCTAGTGGCGCGAAAATTTAACGAGCATATCAAACGAACGGTGGGGATTTGACAGAAAATGTACGGAAGCAGCTTAGGACCGTAGGATGATTGATCAAAGAAAACCCGGGAAGTTCTGAAAATTTTTATTTGGACTCAAATCTGGCCTAAAGTCTAAATAGATTCTAGGCTCGTGATTGAGAGTCTGTCTTCAAACCAGATTATGTCGACGGTCGTGATCAAATTTAGACCAAATTTAAGTTTTTAAAATTAAGATATTTTTACTGCAAATTTTTTAATTTTAATGTAAGATAATTCAAATATGATTTAAAACTCAAAAATTAAAACCCAAGGGGTATGGTTGAGTGGTAAGAGACTTATCCACCCTTAATCAAAAGTCAATGGTTCGATTCTTGACTTTGGGTATGGAGCAGCTTTAAATCCTTAGGTCAGCTGTCCCATTCTGTGAGGTGCCTTCCCATCAGCGAGGGGATTAATCACTGGGTTTGCCGGTAGATACCCTAATCAAAGACCAAAAAAAAACTCAAAAATTAAAAAAGTTTTTAAACTCAACTCTAAATCCTATCAACTGTAAATTTCAATTAGATTTGAGAATTGTGATTGAGTTTGAGTACGTCTTCAAAATTAATTAAGATTAGACAGCTTAAAATTTGATCAAATTTCAAATAAATTAATTAAAATTTTGAAAATAATGACATTTTTATTTGAAATTTTTAATTTTAAGATAAGATAATTTAAATATGATCTAAGATTCAAGAATTAAAAAAAGTTTCTAAAGTCGCCTCTAAATCTTATCAAATTAAATATGCGTAAAGTTTGATTAAATTTGATACTTGTGATTGAGTTTGAGTTCGTCTTCAAACTCGGTTAGGATTAGATGGCTTAAAGTTTGATCAAATTAAAATTTTAAAAGTAACAACATTTTTACTTGAAATTTTTTAATTTCAAAATTAGGTAATTTGAATATGATTTAAAAATAAAAAAAAAAGGCTCAAACTCTACTCTAATTCTTATCAAGTCAAATCGAATCCATTAATTTCAGAACAAGGTCAAACTAAAATGGCATCCCTATAAATAGAAGCACGACTAAAAGTTGTAAAGACTATCATATATTAATATATTTATGAGTTATCTTAAGCGTAATAGGTTATACATAATTATGCATTACTTATATTTATGGTCCGATTAATTTAATCCATGACCACTAAATCAAACGCAATCAAATTCGTTTCTTGATAAATACGTAATCTATGAATTACTAATGATTTATCAAACAATACATGAATTTGTCAAATTTTTAAATTAAAAAAAATAGAATGTCTCTTATTAACATCTATTTTGTTTTTTAAGAGACATAAATAAATAATTTATACATGATTACATAATTATTAATGTGTTTATTATAAGAGACAAAAAATTATGTCGAATAAAACGAATAATTATATAATCTTTTAAAAATCAGTCTTTTATATTTCTTCAGTTGTTAATAAAATATCAATAATTTCTTAATTAAATTATCTATTTTTAAAAAATTAAAACACTTAATTAAAAGTTTATAAAAGTTTAAAGATAAAGTAAAAAAAAATGTATAAAAGTTTAATACTTTTTTAATTCAGTATTCCAAATATAAATCTTATTTTTATATTATTAATTGAAATAATATTATTTTTGTTAATATTATTAGTATTTATGTACTACGGAATATAATGGTGACTTCTATTTCATTGTTTGAGGGTGAGCTTGAAGCAGCGGATAAAAATTGTTCCTTTGTGATCTCACATATTTAAATTACGAAAACAACCTTTTTATAAAAATACAAAACAACTTATTTTATAAAAATACAAGGATAAGGTTGGGTATTTCAATAACTCTCCTCAAACTCTTACAAAATGAGAAATCTTATGTAACGAATACGTTAACTTATTTTTCATTGTTTTTGTATCTAATATTAAACCCACAATGGCATAAATATTATTATTTAAATGTGTATTAATATAAAACTCATTTTAATTAGTATGAAATAGTAAAGAAAATATAATCTTGTAGAATCACTAACTTTGACTTTTCAAATATTATATCTTAACTCTTATGTATTTTTTGTTTTCTGTTTTTTGTTTTCAATTTAGTAACACAATGATCTTAAGTTCTCTCTAAAAGTTACTAATCAATACAAATATCCCATTTTCTCAGTAACTTATTTTATAATTAATTACTGAAACTTAAATTACTTTCAAGTAATAAACCAATTACTTATTTTTTATAACCAAAAATCCATTAAACTTTATTCATTGGCATTTTACTTTCTTTATAAACATCATCTTTTATAATTTAGCTAATGATTAAAAACAATTTAGCTAATGATTAAAAACTTGAATTGATCTAACCAGTTCAACTTGAACCGGTCAAAATTGTAGATTTAATTTGTTTTAATAAATTTTGATTTTTTTAAAATCAACTAGTTTATTAATTAATTGGTTGATTTTTATAATTAATCAATTTTTATAAACTAAAATAATTAATTAATTTTTATTTAATAATCTCTAAATTTAAATTTCTTACAGTTTCTATTTTCAATTTTATTTCAATTTCTTCAAATTTTATTCAATCTTTATTATATATGGTTTTTATTACAATCTAATATCAATTAAACTTTTACATTTAATATTTTTTATTTAACTAATTTAATTTTTGTTCATTTGATATATCCATAAAAGCATTTACAACTTCGTTTTTAGATCCAAAAGGGCTATATAACCTTATGTATTGATATTAAACCAATGGGACTACGCTACCCTTACAACTTGACCACCCACTCCTATTGTGGCTAGCAAAATATAGACTCAATCAGAGGGTCTTGTGATGGGCCACCTATAATTCTTGCCCAAATTGCTCCAACCACCAATTTAGAATCACATTCTACCAGCACTTGACGTTGCCCCATTTCCCATGCAATTTGGAGACTAATTAAGATCCCCCAAGCTTTCATCTGGAAAATGGTACAAGCACCTAAGTTGTGCACATAACCACGGAGCCATTTACTTTCGTCATCGCGAATTAAACCACTTGTTGTTGCTCATCCAATGATGTTTTGGAGAGCGTCGTCTCTGTTTAACTTGACCCAACCTATATATGGGGGATGCTAACTAATAAGATATTATTCTCTTGTTTGAGAATTTAACTTGTTCACTACCTCAACCTCCTGTTGGTATTCTTTAACTACATGCTTGATTTGTTCGCAGGCATTGCAAGGGATATCGTCTTCACCATTAAATACTATTAGGATCTTTGTATTCTACTGTTATCTTTTACCACAAAAACTGATAAAGATGTTTTGATTTTGTAGGAAGTGAAAATAGCAGAAAAATAAAGAATACTGAATTTTACTTGGTTCGTTAGCTTAAATGTTATCTACATCCAAGGATCTCACACTTGTGATTCTACTAGTATCAAGAAAAGAGTAAGTTACAAAAGATTGAGTGTTTTAAAAAACACTTGCAAGGGGTCCGTGAACTCTCTCTAGTACCCTCATATAAGTACTCTAGCAGCTCTTAATTTGGTCTCTCCCTAAGCTCATTTCCACTGTTGCTGATGGTGTTTAAGTGCTAACGAGTTTTAGATATACACCAGCTAGAAGTACATCCTGAATTTCACTCCATTTTCAATTTCCATTGAGGCCTATATAGGAAACAACCGGCCTATCTAGTGTTTCTTCTGCAACTAGACAGGTTAAATAATTTCCTAATGGCCCCTTGCCAATTTGCCATGCGTCCTTCCAGAAGCTTTTTGTCTTTCCATCTTGCTCCTTTTACGATCCAATGGTAAACTGAGCAAATGCTTTTCCACATGCTCGAGTGGTGGTTTCGATCCTAGAAATCTAATAAGTTGGATTG
Source organism: Erythroxylum guanchezii (assembly GCA_025629825.1). Lineage (NCBI taxonomy): Eukaryota > Viridiplantae > Streptophyta > Magnoliopsida > Malpighiales > Erythroxylaceae > Erythroxylum > Erythroxylum guanchezii. The sequence goes on along the minus strand of JAOTAX010117957.1, from coordinate 2,106 downwards.
ACCATCGTACTTACCCTAAAAAATGTCTACCTATAAATCCTATGAGCCGTTGCATAACTGTTATACGATCTTCATAAAGTAAGCCTCATTCCCCTCTCTTGTGCTCCGTAATCCAAGGCTGCCCTGTTCATTTGGTGTGGAAAGTTTTTGCCAATTAACCAAATGAGGTCACCTTGTCGAAAGTGAGGAGCCCTATAAGAAATTTCTTACCTTCTTATCAATGGCATCACATGGACCCTTAGGTAGTTTAATTGTTTGCATCCATGACATAGCATAAGATTACACTAAGTATTGATTTGGCCAAAGTAACCCTTCCAGCAAGTGAAAGGTTTTCCACCTTCCATCCAGATAGTTTATTGTTTATTCTCTCTAGTATAGTACTATAAGTGGGTTTAGTTATTCTCCCATGGAATATTAGCATTCCCAAATATTTTTATAAATTCTCTATCTGTGTGAGACTCATTTCCTGGCTGATGGAGGAAGCGATACTACTTAAAACATTCTTTGAGAAGAAGATCATTGTTTTGGAAGGGCTTACTTCTTGCTCGGACGCACTGTAAAACTTGTCTAAGCACTCTTTCATTATGGTAGCTTGACTCAAAGATGCTTTAGCAAACAGTAAAATGTCATTAACAAAACATAAATGAGAGAAGGGTGGGCTTTTTCCTAGGAACAGAGATTGCCATTTTTTAGATTGCACTAAGTGTGAAATTTGTTGTAACAATCTCTTGAGGCAAAGCACAAAGAGATTGGGAGATAAAGGATCTCCTTGTCTAACTCCTTTTGAATGCGTGAAACTGGCAATGACTTTACCATTCCATAAAACTTGCATTAAGGCTGTAGTGGTGCACAGGGACGGAGCCAGACTCAACTCTAAGAGGGGCCGGGGGCCAACATCTAAATGCAAAAAAATAATACAATTATATGATATTATTAATAAATAATCAAAATGCAACACGCCGCTCTTTTAGATCACGAAAATCATCTATCAATAAATCTGTACTAACTGTTTCAACAATTTCTCTTTCAATAAACACTAATAAACAATCAGAGAGATATTCATCTTCCATCTTATTACGAAGTCTCGTCTTCACAATTTTCATAGCTGAAAATGATCGCTCCGTTGTAGCAGTAGAAACTGGAAGAGTGAGAACCAAAGTAACCACTATATAAATAAGGGGGGAAATTTCTGATTTTCTAGTTTTCACCAACCATTGGTACAGATCATAAATGGTTACCAAGTTTTCAAATTCTGGAACTTGTGTTGCATGATTAAAGTGCTCAAATTGTATCTTCAACTGTAGCATGTCATACTCTGCAAAATCCTGTGGGTAGAATTTTTGTACTAACTTGCAAATATCGTCAACCCTGAATGACCTACGGATCTCCTTTGGGTCTAAAGCTGAACTGAGAATAAGGAGCTCTACCGTGTGCTCATTGAACTTATTGTTCAATTCCTGCAATTGAGAGTCAATCACTGCATTGAAAATGTCAACTTTATAATGATGTTCTAATAAAATTTCATCTTGTTGATGACGAGCCCTTCCTCTTCTAGCAACATAAAGAGCATTCAAATCTAGCACAGGTATATTAACCTTTTCACAAAAATATTTCACTTCTAAAAGCAATTCTTCCCACCCTTCATCTCTCAAATTCTGGATAAGTGACTTTGTGAACGAAACTAAGTGCATTGCATTCAGTATGTCTTGAGATTTGAGCTGTAAAGCCTGACAAAGTGGGTTAGAAATATCCAAAATCTTTCTCGTGAGATGCAAAATAAAAACAAATTCAAAAGAGGTTAGTGCCTCATATGTTGCATCTGCTTCTCCACGTTGAGCCGATGTAGCTCCATCTTCAATAATATTCAATAAAACCTCACAAGCAGCACTAAACATGTTTATCAAACTGGAAACAGATTTCAAATAAGAACTCCAACCAGTGTCTCCTGCTCTTTGTAAAGTGCCAATCTGATTCAAGCCTTTTCCACTCTCAAGTTCATTAACAGCAAGTAAGTGAGCAATATTTTCAACATGAGCAGCTTTCAGTTGGTCGTTGCGTTTACATGATGCCCCAACAATATTAACAATACAATTTAATTTTGTAAAA
>JAOTAX010117892.1:0-23192 GCA_025629825.1 Erythroxylum guanchezii | reverse complement strand
GCAACTGTGACATAAAGAACGCTTTCGGGAAGTATGGAGGTAACCACTGAAATTAGTGGTCCCCAATCATGCACCCAATTATCCAACCAAAATTTAACATTCCTCCCAGTTCCTAGTTTCCACCTTAGGCCTTGGCGAACAAATTGCCAAGTTGCGAAGATGCCTCTCCAAATAACCAAAGCCCCTATCCTATCGAGAGTGAAGGGGATATGAGAGGGATCTAGACGATACTTAGCTCGTACGATTCTGGCCCATAAAACTGCCGGGTGTGTAATTAACGCCCAGCCTAGCTTAGTCAAGAGAGAGCGTCATTTGAAGAGCAGATACGTTTTAAGCCTAGGCCTCCTGCTTTTTTAGGTTGGCACACTACGTCCCATTTGACTAGATGTATTTTCTTGTGCTCTCCAGTTGATTCCCAAATAAAATCTCTCATGATGCGTCCCAAACCATTGCACAGTTGCCTCAGAAGTCGCACTGTTTGCATTGTGAAAATAGGGAGGGTCAAAATAACTGATTGAGTTAAGGTAACTCTCCTTGTTAGAGACAACATCTTTGCCCATTATCCTGAAAGTTTCTTTCTTGCGTTATCCAAGATATGCTTGTAGGTACGCCTCCTGGTACGCTCATGAATCAATGGAACTCCTAAGTACTTTCCCAGATTGTTCGTACTCATGAGGTTTAGGATTTGACTGAGCCTGCGTGCGGAAGTTTGGGAGATGTTCTTGGAGTAAAATATTCTAGTTTTCTCAAGGTTGACTTTCTGTCCTGATGCTTTGCAAAAAACCTCCAAAGTTCTTGCAATTATATGCGTTTGGGACTCCATAGCTTCAACAAAAAGGACAAGGTCATCTGCAAAAAAGAGGTGTGATATGGGAGGTCCTATTGGCCTCAGCTTTATCGGTTTCCAGAGGCCTTGCTCTACCGCTTGTGAAATTAAGTGGCTTAGTCGTTCCATACACAAAACAAAAAGGTAAGGATACAGTGGATCTCCTTGCCGAAGTCCTCGCGAGGAACTAAAGGGATTAGTGCAATTGCCTTGCCAAGCGACTTGCATAGTAACCGTTGTTACGCATTGCATAATGACGCTGAGTAGCTTATCCGAGATTCTAATGTCCAACAGCGTGTTGTGAATAAAATCCCATCAAAGTCTGTTATATGCTTTCTCCAAGTCTACCTTAATCGAAAATATCTGGTCTTCCCCTTTTTCTTGTGCATCAAGTGTATGACCTTCTGAGCTATGATAATGTTATCCGTTATTTGCCAGCTAGGAATAAAGCTGCATTACGTCTCCTCCACTAGATGCTCCATCTGATTTTTGAGACGATTCACAATAATTTTAGAAATAATCTTATAGAGCACAATGCAGAGACTAATTGGTCGAAAATGGGACATACTAGACGGGGAGGGGATTTTTGGGATCAAAACTAGAATCATTTGATTTAAATCTGTTTCCCACCGTTCTAGTCTAAAACCTGCCTGAATGTATGCCACTACTTTAGGCCCAACTTGCCTACATTGTTTTTGAAAAAATAAAGCATTGAAACCATCGACTCCAAGGGCTTTATTAGGTTTCATATAAAAAACTGCGTTATTGACTTCGATTTCATAGATTGACATGTTCAGGTCACGAATCCCATCGTCTAAAAACGAAGGGAAAGTGCCAGAGAGCGGAAAACAATGGGAAGTTCCATCATCAGCAGTATAGAGGTGGACAAAAAAATTCCTGGCGATTAGACCCAGTTGAACTGGATCTGATATCGGTGAGCCATTAGAATCACTGAGGCGATCGATCTTCATCCTCTTTCTTCTAGTAAGAGTGAGGGTGTGATAGTACTTAGTATTGCGGTCTCCATTTGAGATCCATTCGCATCGGGCTCTTTGGTGCCACAAAATTTCTTCCTTACACAAGACTTGGGTCAGGTCCTCACTCAATTTGTCCTCCAAAACTAATAAAGAATCCAAATTACTGACCGCCATGACCCTTTGAATGCCCTCCACTCGTGTTAGTAGTTTTTTTTTTCCGATAGAAAATATTTCCAAAATCCAGCTTATTCCATCTCAGGAGATGTTTGGAAAAAGTGTCAAGCGATTTACTCATCGTCTCCTTGGTTGGAAGCCAATGCTCTGCAACTACATCATCAAAGCCGGGATGTGTGAGCCAAGCATTATAAAATCTAAAAAATGAGGATCCTGATGTTTTTGGAGGCTGTCTATATAAGTGAATCAGCATAGGTCGATGAAGCCCACACCCGTGTACCTGGAACCAAGCTGTTGAATCAAAAACTCGATCCAATCTAGCTTGGATCATTCCTCGACGCGTCGTAAATTTAGAGCCAGTGAAGCCCAGGTCATGAAGCCCACACTCGTGTACCTAATCTTGAAATTGTTTATTCACCACTCTTGTTGACCTAGCACCTTTGCATTTATCCGATTGATCTAGTCTTGCATTAAAATCCCCGCCTACAAGCCAGGGTCTATGGGTATAGCATCTGACCTAGCTTAAAATTGGCCAGAAAAGAGTTTGAGAAGTGATTTGCGGTCTTACATAAACTGCTGTAAATCGAAGACACACGAAGCATACTTGATGGTGGTATGAATAAATTGGCGATGGGCTATTACTATGGAGATATCAAAATTTGCCTTCCATAAGAGCCAAATCCCTCCCGAGAATACTACAGTTTCTTCTCTAAAAAAGTAATCAAAACCCAAAGTATGGACTACTGCATTTGCCCCAGGACCACTAATTTGGGTTTCTAGCAAAACAAGAATACCAAGTTTATAAGCTCGCAAGTAATTATGCACGATGGCTAAGAATCTAGTTCCCCTTGCACCTTGACAGTTCCAAATAAGAATTAACATAATAATAAATGAAGGGAAGCAATCTACTCTACGACTGAAAGCGAACTGTACCTCATGCGTGGTCTGCTTTGTTGACTTCGGCCTGTGCCGTCGGTGCAATTTCCTCGAGTCCGCATTTGAACTAGGTCCTCCGGGTCAACTATCCAGGTGCCAGGATCTGGAGGCTTGGTAGTAGGGACTGTGGTACCTTCTTTGATAATATTAATCGCCTCCTGATCCTCAACTCCTTCCATAAGTTGGAGACACTCCTCAACACCCGGATCCCTATCCTCGATAAGTTGATTATCGCAAACCATTTCCGTGTGTGAAGGTATTTCAACTGCTAAATGATTTTCCTGTAGGGAGGGTTGCATTTGAATTGGAGGGACAATAGACACCCGTTGTTCCTGAGGATTTATGACCTAGGAACTTTCGCCCCAAGTTGTCTGAATTTGGGCTACCAGTGGTCCTCATGAGCTCTTCCTAGGATTACATTTGGGCCCAGAGGCTTTAAACACGGGCCCTTGTTTACCTTTTCCTATCACTGCTGCCACATTAAAACGCTGTCCAAATCCAAAAAGGTTGATTGTTTGTGGGATTGCCTGGTTTGCTGCAGTCTGGTTTTCCATATTCTCTTGTTCAGTCAATAAGGAGAACCTCGAGCCCGCCTTATTCAGCACCTCTCTGTCACTTCCAGATTGAGCTGAACGTTGCATGGATGGACGTGGGTCAGACTTAGCTGAACGTTGCATGGAAGGGCGTGTATTTCTCCTTTGTACTTGCGTCCAAGGGCCATACCCATTGAAGTTGCCTGCCGTTTCCTTCCCGCCCGTTACTGGTGTGATGGTCGTCGTCCCTAACGGTCCTTCACTGACTGTCATGTTGCAGTTTTCCGATGTAACTTGGTGACGCTATGGACAGGCTGCTGCGTCGTGACTAACTCTACCACACTTATAACATATCGGGGTAAGTCCTTCATAGGCAACCAGTAGGGTCTCGCCGTCCATCTCCACATTGTGGCGCAACGGGAGCTCAGATCAACATCGACCGCTAGACGTGCGTATTTTTCCCTATGCATCTGTAACGTAGCTTCGTCGATGCGCATCGCCGTCCTTACCAGATTCCCTAAGGCTGATAATATCCAAGGGTGATATCTTGCGATGGAGAGGTCGGGGAACCGTATCCACACCACCGCGCGGTTAGCATGGCCTTAGGAGGGGCAGAACAAAGGCACCCATCATTGAATCGACAGGGCCTGACCAAAAATCACCCAAGGGCCTTGTGTCAGCGCCCTTAGATAATCGTCGTCCTCCTGAAACTTCACCAGGAAGTATTTGTTTTCTAGGTTGACAATTTTCATCGGCCCCTTCGAGTTCCACATGGTTTGTAGCCGCGAGCTCAGAAGCCGAAAACCGATTCGGCGGCCAAGTAGTTTGATGACTACCGCTTTCGTCCACTGGTTGTCCAGCCTGTTCTTGAGATTTTGAGAGAGTGTGATTCCCCCACCCACCCCCGCCCCCCCAGACAGTTGTATATCACCCTCTTCAATAGCAATTTCATCCTCTTCTGGCCATGCATTTACGTCATAAGTTAGGGTTGTCACCGTTTCGCCAGTCATCGCTGCGCTATAAGATGGCTTAGGGCAGGGTGCAAGTTCTTCCTCGCGCTTTCGGGTGCACACCCGTTTGGTTAGTTGTCCCTCCTGGTCAGGGGACTCCATGACAGTACCAGGTTAACAATCGAGGTAGCTAATCGGCGAAAAACGAACCAGAGAAGTCTGTCGTATAACGTGATTTTAGTGAGAGAAACTAGAGAATTACAGTTGGACTTTCTATTCCTTAGTCTTTCAGTCTCACATTTAAAGTAGAGGAAGGGCATCATGACAACAATTATTATAATTGCAATAAGAAGTTGAAAGATGCATATAATGGCAAATTTGATTTATAACTTAAAAGTCTTAAAAAAAAGAAATTGTTCTTATTAATATTAATGCTTATCTCCCAATTATTCTATTAATTTTTTTTAAAATTATTCTTTAAATATATAATACTAAGTACGAACGAGATGGACAAATACGAGATTCTATCCCAACGTTCAAATGATCCCATGGTCTTTTTTTTTATTCACCCATATTTCTTCTCTCAATCTAGGCGTGTGGATGATCCTACCGTCCATTTTTTTCTCCGATTATTTCTTCTGTGAACATGCAGGATATATTTGAAGTTTATTTAGCTAAGTAGTCACGCCCGTGACTTGTGACTCCCATTTGCATTTTATTTTCTTTTTACCAGCACCTGATTAAAATATTAGTAATTAGTTGATTATATCATAATTAATTCGTTAGTTAATTATAATATACTTAACACATATACAAAATAATTAATTAATTAAAAATAATTATTTATGAATTAGTTATTGATTGTTAACTAATATAAATAATAATAATTAATGTATTAAATAAAATATAATTAATTGATTAATTAGTACTAATTAATATTGAGTATATACATTACTCATCATCCTGCATGTATTATTAACTAATTAGGTCATATATTTTTTTGTCATTTTTAAATAAATATTATTTATAAATAATTAATTTACTAATTAAAATATGTATTAATATTGATGCATGTATTATTAACTAATTAGGCCATATATTTTTTGTCATTGTTAATTAAATATTATTTAGAAATATTTAATTTAATAATTAAAATATAATTAATAGATTGATTAGTTAACATTAATTAAGTACAGAGTGAAAAAAATTTTATTCTATAATTTAAATATGCTTAAATTATAGTTAATTTATTAACTTCGATATAATTAATAATAATAATAATTTAATTTAATTGATTTATTAAAATGTACTTTATTTATAAATTAATTATTAAGTTTATTAAGTTAGAATTAGTCATAATTAATATAAAATTATTTATATGTTATTTATGAATTAATTATTGATACTCAACTGATCTGTTCAGTTATAATTAATAATAATTAATATATAATTAATTAATTGATGTATTAAATAAAATATAATTAATTGATTAATTAGTACGTATTAATATTGAGTATATATGTTACTCATGACCCTGCATGTATTATTAACTAATTAGGCCATATATTTTTTGTTATTTTAATTAAATATTATTTATAAATAATTAATTTACTAATTAAAATATAATTAATAGATTCATTAGTTAACATTAATTAAGTATAGAGTGAAAAAATTTTATTCTATAATTTAAAAATTATTTAATTATAGTTAATTTATTAATTTCAATATAATAAATAGTAATTAGAATATAATAACTTAATTGATTTATTAAAATGTACTTTATTTATAAATTAATTATTAAGCTTAAATAATAAGTAATATATAATTAATTTATTGATGTATTAAAATATCATTTATTGATTAAGTAGTACATATTAATATTTAGTATATATGTTACTGCATTATTAATTGTTAATTATTATTAATTATTATGTAGTAATATTCAGTATATATAGCTAAGTCCGAACACGTTATTTTCTTTTTCTTTTTACCAAGGAATTTACACCTATATAATTTTATAACATTTTTTATTAAATCATTAATTAATCAATTAAAATATTATTAATTAGTTGACTAACTATAACATAATCAATAGATTAATTAATTATGATATATTTAACACATATAAAAATATAATTAATTAATTATATTATAAATAATTAATTGACCAATTAGTTATTTTTAATAACACTACTCATAATTAAAATATAATAAATTTATTAATTTATTAAAATATTATTTATTTATAAAGTAATTATTGATCATTAAGTGTAAATTTTGTTTAGTTATAATTAACAATAATTAATATATAATTAATTAATTGATGAATTAAATAAAATACCATTATTTGATTAAATAGTACGTATTAATATTAATTGTTAATTTTTTAATTATTATATACTAATATTCAGGACATATACAGCTATTCATAAGTTCTCACGCCTGTAACTTAATAGTCACAGGGGTGATTCTACGCACGGTCACAACCGTGCATGTTGAATAATTTTTAATTATTTGTAAAAAATATAACTCTTAATTTAAAATCTTTGAATTGCATTATTAATTGTTAATTATTATTAATTATTATATACTAATTAGTGTGACTTAATTGTTACAAGCGTGACTCCCATGGTTATTTTGTTTTTCTTAATTAATACCTATATAATGTTATAAAATTTTTTATTAAATAAATAATTAGTTAATTAAAATATTATTAATTAGATTATTAATTATAACATAATTAATTGATTAATTAATTATAATATATTTAACACATATAAAAATAAATAATTAATTAAAATATCATTAATTAATTAATTTTGATATAGTTAATAATAATTAAAATATAATAAATTAATTGACTCATTAAAATATAATTTAATTATAAATTAATTATTAACCATTAATTGTGAAGTTTATTCAGTTATAATTAATAATAATTAATATATAATTAATTAATTGATGTATTAAAATATAATTAATTGATTAAGTAGTACATATTAATATTTAGTATATGTATTAGTCATGACCTTCATTATTAATTGCTTATTATTATTTATTATTATATATTAATATTCAATATATATATATATATATATATCTTCACTATATATATATATAGCTTAATTGGTCACGCCTGTGACTATTATAAATTATAGCTCAAGAGATTTTAGCAGAACAATGTTTTGAATCCAAACTAAAACGGACATTGCGTCATAAAAATATTCAATTATGCTGTTCAAAATACGCAGAAGTACCACAACAATATGGATGTGAATCTAAGCAGATTATACATAAACGAAAAAAGAAACCATATAAATCTTATCAATGGAAACGTTACCCTAAACATTACTATAAAAGAAGACCGTTTATTCCATATGGGAAACAATTTAGACGATATAAATATATACAATTTAAACCTAAAAAACAAGACTGTCCACAGAAGAAAAATCATGTAAATGTTGGTTATGAAAAGAAGAAGGACATTATGCAAATACTTGTCCTAAACGAAAAAAAATCCAACTAATAATACAAAGCAAAAACTCAATATAATAAATTCAGCAATTCAAGAAAATTTAGAACCTATCAAATCTGACTATAATACAGACTCGACAATTTCTTCGATATACTGTTATGAATCACAAAATGAAACAGACACAGAATCCCCAATTGAATCCAAATACAACCTTTATCCAAGTTCTGATTTAGAATAAAAAAGTTAATGCATATATAGATATAGAAGCTATTATTTGTATTGCTTCAAAACAATTATTAATCAATTAGAAAAATTAGAAAAACCTTTACAAATACGTATAGCAGATGGAAGTTTTAAATATATTTGGCATGTAAGTTATTACAATAATATTATAATAGAAACATTTACATTTTCAGTACCTTCTATCTGTCAACAAGAATCAAGATTACCTTTAATCTTAGGAAATAATATCCTAAAATTATATAATCCATTTTGTCAATATTTACATTACATTACATTAAGAACCCCAAATATTAAATCTTTAAATCAGAAATCAATAATTCTTAAAATTCCCATTTATCATACTATCTATTACCAAATTTACAACTTATAACCACAAAATTAAATTATCTTCAATTCTACCTTCTCAACAATATGTCTATTCAACTTGAAATAGAAACATTATTAGAAAATGTTTGTAGTGAAAATCCACTCGATCCAATTAAAAATAATAATCAACATTTAATTCAAATTAAATTAACGGATCCTACACAAGAAGTTAATATTCGAAACAATATACCATATACTCAACAAGATATTCAAGAATTTATAACAGAACGTGCAGATCTATTAACCAAACAGTTAATATCACCAAGCACCAGTAAACATTCAGCTCCAGCTTTTTATGTAAATAATTCAGCTAAACAAAAACGTGGTAAACGTAGAATGGTGATAAATTATAAAAAACTTAATGAAGCAACTATAGGTGATGCATATAAACTACCTCGTAAGGATTATATTATAAACAAATTAAAAGGACATACATGGTTTACAACATTAGATGCAAAATCAGGATATTGGCCACTACGACTACATGACAATACAAAACCTTTAACTGCTTTTACTTGTCCTCCACAAAAACATTACCAATGGAATATATTACCATTTGGTTTAAAACAGGCACAAAGTATTTATCAAAGATTTACGGATAACAATTTAGAAGGATTAGAAGAATTTACCTTTGTTTATATTGATGATATTATTATCTACTCTAATCAAGATAAAATGGATCATTTAAAAAAGGTTAAAATTTTTCTTCAACGTTGTAAAGATAAAGGATTAATTTTAAGTAAGAACAAAATAAAAATGGCATAATAAAATATAGAATATTTAGGCATTGAATTTCAGAATGGATATTTAAAATTACAATATAATATTTTAAATAAAATACAACCATTTCCAAATAAATTAACAAATAAAACTCATGTACAACAATTTCTTGAAATTTTAAACTATATTTTAGATCAAGGATTCTTTAAAGATTTAGCAAAGGAAAGAAAACTCTTACAACTTAAGTGTAGTTCCAAAGTAAAATGGAATTGAACCAAGGATGATACTCATGTTGTACAAAAATTAAAAGCACTTTGCATGGATCTACCTGTTCTATGTAATTACTTTCCGATGGATACACTACTAGTTCAAATTGATGCCAGTTTAGATACATGGGCAGGATGCCTTTTGGGAAGACTACTTAACCAAAAGAAGTATTTACTTTGCAAATATATAAATGGGACTTTCAATCCCACTAAATTCAAATATCCAATTCATGAAAATGAAACATCAGCCTGTCTCAAAACTTTGAGAAAGTGGTAGATTGATTTATTACTGGTTGAATTTACAATTCAAAACGATTCCAAATATCTATGCGGATTCATTCGATACAATATCAAAGCAAATTATAATCAAAGACGTTTGGTAAGATGGCAACTCGAAAATCAATATCAATTTGATATTCAATATATCAAATTTACTAAATATTTTCTTGCAGATATTTTAACTAGAGAATGGAAGTAGCAATTTTAAGTCTTGAAGAAGCATTAGCACAAAAGGAGATATAATTACTCAATGTCCAACAGCAAGTTGGAATCATTACAAAAGAAATCAACCAACTTCGAACCACTATCCAGCTATTACAACAAAATACCAAAGATCAAACCCCTTCAACCAATGCCACTAGTACAACCACCACAACTACCATTCTTTTGATTACTCCTCAACAATTTATTCAGAAAACTGCAGCCCAAACAGTTCCACCTATACAACCAATAACAACAACTAGATCCCAAAAGTAGAAGGATACATCTGAATCAAAGACCTATGTTATATATAGTGAACCAATGGAAGGATTATATGATGAATGGCATAAAGCAGCTATACACATCACTGGAAGATCAGGTATTTTACGTAAAAGTTTTTCATCCAAAACAGAAGCTGAACAATCTTTAGCAGAATTCAAAAACCCTATTCTCAAACCACATTACAAACAAACCTTAGAAAAACCCATCTCTAAATGGTATTAATGCAGTACCTTGGTCAAACCTATCAACATGGATCGTATTAATGCAGTACCTTCCAAAACCATCCAAATAGAAGCACGGAAGCTCACTTCTGAAATGTTTTATGATTGTTTCCAATCTTTAAACACATGGACTGAAGCCCAAATAGTTTTATCCATTGAATCGTGGAAAATATGGACCTAAAGCCATTATTTTTCTCGAAGAAGATCCACTTACCACTTATCTTTTCTTTCAAAGTGGACTCATTGACACAATTTATCTCACCAATTTACACATACTCTCGGAATTTCCGATTGGATTTACTCAAGCTGTTAAAAACTACAAGGACTATTTTGTCAAAGACAGAGAAATCTTTATCAAAATTTTTAGCAGCTACCCTATTTTCAAGGAGCTTGAAACTATCAAGGACGCAGATATAAAATTATCACAGATTGCTTTCCTTACTATAGGCATAAGCAATAGTATTTATCCACCGATTGATGAACCACCCATTCATCCATTTGAATGGGAACTCATTAATCAATTCAATCTACAATGCATAGAAGGCGTTTTTATTCAAGCAACTAGAATCACCATCGAATCAACCATCAAAGTCAATTATAAAGGACTCAACCAAGTTATGATCTCTTATTACAAAGCAGCAATCACTCCCGATGCTTTACAAATCATCAAACAATTTCTGAATCCATTTTTCACTATGGAGGGAATCTTCAATAATCTTTCAACATCATGGAAATATGCCATATGTCAGCAATTTCAGCATCATTCTGAACATAAATGCAAGTACTGTCCTTCCACTGCTCAGCGCGAAGACACCGAATCAGTTGAGGTAATTATTGAAGAATAAGTCGTCATCAAATCAATAAGGATGTAGGCCAGATGGATGGCCATCTTTTAAAATTTTAGAATCTTTTTGTTTTTCAAAACTTTACTTTTTCGTTTTAACATCTTTTGCATTTGTCCAAATTCTGTAAATTATTGTACAACCTTTGCTTTTACTTAGGTAGCTTCCTTTACTTTACTTTTACTTTAGCTTTAGCATCTTTTTGTCGGCCAACATGTTTTGGCTTTTCTTCTACGCTCGCCTATATAAGTGGCATTCGAGCTTTGAGCTCTTCATGAAATAAAAATTTCTCTTTCCTACCGTCTGCAAATTCCTCTTAGCTCGGTATTGACGTCATTCGGAAGCGCAAAAGGTATGAAGTTAATGCTTATTTCATCAATCATTTCCAGTATTCATTCAATTATTTAATCAATTATTCAATATTCTAATTATTAGTTCTTATCATTATCATTCTTATCATCTTTTATCATTCATCTCAACGACTTATTTCGAACAAAAACGTGAACTTAAGGAATTAGTCCAATATAGTTATTGGTGTACAGATATCCAGAATAAACAACTAATTAGATATTAGAACCATTTAAAACAAGCAGAACTTATTAATAATCATCATAGACAATATGAATGTATTCAGATAATTAATCTCATAAAACAACTTCAATCTATCAATAAAGAGAATAGAAAAGATTATATAAAACGAATTAATCAGCTTATCGATTAAATCTAGTTTATTGTTCTTTACCAGATATGAGATCATACTTCAACAAGAAGCAGAATATTAAAGAATTAATCAAGATCACCTATCAAAGAAAAGAAGGTTATGATAGAATGCTTAGCAGATATCATGCTCTCAATAAGCAAGCACATAGTTCTAGAAATGCACTTAAATATCAAAAAATGTTTCATACATCTCAAATGATTTTGTATCTCAATAATTTGAAAAAACAAAATATCTAGCTTAGAAAAGAACAAATGAAAGCAATAAGTAAACTTATAGACTAAGGTTGTACCTAAGTTTGTAATCAATAAGTTTGTATGAATAAAATGAATTTCTTTTTCATATTAGCATGCATTTTACTTTCAGTATTATTTGCACAAATTTTTCTTAAGTTTATTGAAATATGCTATTTTGTATTCAATCCTATTACTATTATTAATTTCTTATAGACAGTATATCATTTTGGTCTTAACCACAGACTAAAACGATATTTAATTATAGAATGCTTATTATTTATGGATGATTTTCTTGCCTGGTTTAACCACAATCAACAAGAAGTTAGCCAAATTCTATATAATCAAAACCCAGATAGAAAAAGAAAAAGAGATTAAATCGAAGCTATGACTTCACACAATTGCTCTATTTGTAATCAATTAATCGATCATATACAATTTATTGAACGATTAAAAGATCAACATTATAATAAATTCAAATATTAGGCAAATCGATATAATTATGTACAATTTATAATATCTAATCCGATAGCGATACAACCTATCAAAGAAAGTTTAGATTTAGCTCAAAATATATATCAGTTTTATACACAACAATTAAATCATTTTGAAAGAACATTACATAATCATAAAATAAGTACTCCTTATCATCAATATGACTGATAAAGATCAAGACATAAATATATTAGATGTAGATAATTTAGAATTATCAGAGTCTACAGGAACCTTTCATATAGATACTCTTTTATCTAATGAAAAACAAAAACAAATAGCTAAAGCCCAGTTAAATCTAAAAGCCGAATAAGATATACAATCTTCCCTATTTAAACATTTATTAGATCGAAAAAATATTATCTATTTTGGAAAAATAGTTCATGAAACACCTATTCGAATGGATCAATGTAATGGACATATTCACATTAGTTTAATAGATCAAGAACAAATCTCCAAACAATTACAAAATATACCTGAAGAAAAACGATCAAATTTTGGTTATATTCATCTATCTACTATTTAGATTTTAGTAAAATCTACGTTTCAAGAAGGAATAGATTCCCCTATACGTATGGCTATAGTAGATGAAAGAATGAACAATTTAAATGATCAAATAATAGGTATGATGAATGGAAATTTAGGATATGAAAAAAAGTAAATTCAACACCCATTTAAAATTAGGAATTCCTCTTAAATCACCAAACCTAGATGATACAATTACTATAGCATATAAATTTTACAAAGAAGATTTAACGACTCAAGGACAATACCCCTTTTCTATTACATATCAAATAAGTTATGCACTAACAAACTCTCATCATAGTATAGAATTCAAAAATACAGATACAATATATTTAGATCAATTATTTAATGATGTTGCAAAAGTAGGAACAAATTTTAGAACTAAAATAAGAACATTACCTGCTATTCAATATCCGATTCATATAGATCCCTCTATAAACAGAAGACATTCATTTTCCGAACAACCATCATCTTCAACATCATCTTCTTAAATCTTAAAATCACGATCTTTACGTTCAGCCAAACCAATTCGATTTATCGAATCTGAAAACAATAGAGAACAAAATACTATTAAAATCACTTATCCTATTATACCTAAACAAACAATCGAAAATTCGCTAAAATTAGAAGATATTAAAAATCAAATCACTGATTTAACTACTTATATTAAAAATACATTATGAGTGTTACACAATATATTAAAGAAATAAAAGAACAACAAATTAAAGTAGAGACAAAAATTATGGAGTTAAGTTAGATAATTCAACAATTAGTAAATGAAAACAAACAACAAATAAAAATCATACAAAGTTTAGAAACTAGGTTGAAATAATAAAAAAAGAAGACGACTCAAGCCCAAAAATGGTATCAGAGCCTAGACAATTAGTAAGGCCATGGACTGTTTAAAGTCAGACGAATCAGTAGACTATTTACAAACAGAAGAATCATTAGAGCAAGTCGAAAAGAATATCCAAACACAGTTAGCAGAAATAACTCAATTAGTGCAAAAACTTACATTAAAAACAGAAATCGAAAAAGTAAATCAAATAACCGATAAAGATGAAATTATTTATGGTTATGAATCAGATCAGGAAGTATTTGGTGATGAACAACAACCAGAAAGTAGTAGATCTAAAGAACAACAAGTAGGAAGACAATCAATAAAAAGAGAACATATAAGTGGAGATAAATGAAAAAAGGATCAACAAAGTTCCTATCAATGGCAATCTGAAGAATTTATAAATCAACATGGATATTATCAAAAAGGATCAAAAATATATAGATATCCAACTGAATACACTCCAAAACATATTACATTAGGATCAAATGGAGTATTAAACCTTGATTGCGTATTACAAACTAAAAAATTAATAATCGAATGGGCAAATAAAATCCAATTATTAATTCAAATAGAAAAACCCTTTGGAGAATTAGAAAATAAAGAACTTTTATGGAATTTCGTTACCTACAAAACTTCAGGAATAGTGCAACAGTTTTTATTAGATAATGCAGAAGCACTTAAAAATACAACTCAATATCAAACTACCACAAGTAATGTAGAAACCTTTCAAGTCATATCTTCATAAATTTATAAAGAATTTTTAGGAAAAGATGTTATTTCATTCAAATCTGAAGCAACACAAAACGATAGAATAAAAGCGTTATAGCATTTAAATAATATGCGTATCTGTGATATATGTTATTTAGATGAATATATATGTGAATTTAAAAAATATTATTACAACTTAACAAGAATAGAACAAGAAATGTATATTCATATATTTATCCAAAAATTACCATTTCCACTGAATCAAACCGTAGAAACACGTTTTCAAGAAAAAAGAGACAATCGATCAATAGCTTATAATTTAGGAGGGGCTATTCTTATAGCTCAAGAGATTTTAGCAGAACAATGTTTTGAATCCAAACCAAAACGGACATTGCGTCATAAAAATATTCAACTATGCTGTTCAAAATATGTAGAAGTACCACAACAATATGGATGTGAATCTAAGCAAATTATACATAAACGAAAAAAGAAACCATATAAATCTTATCGATGGAAACGTTACCCTAAACATTACTATAAAAGAAGACCATTTATTCCATATAGGAAACAATTTAGACGATATAAATATAGACAATTTAAGCCTAAAAAACAAGACCGTCCACATAAGAAAAAATCATGTAAATGTTGGCTATGTAAAGAAGAAGGACATTATGCAAATACTTGTCCTAAACGAAAAAATCCAACTAATAATACAAAACAAAAAATCAATATATTAAATTCAGCAATTCAAGAAAATTTAGAACCTATCGAATCTGACTATGATACAGACTCGAATATTTCTTCTATATACTGTTATGAATCACAAACTAAAACAGACTTAGAATCCTTAATTGAATCCAAATACAACCTTTATCTAAGTTTTGATTCAAAATCAAAAAGTTATTGCATGTATAGATACAGGAGCTACTATTTGTATTACTTCAAAACAATTATTAAACAATTGGAAAAAAATTAGAAAAACCCTTACAAATACGTATAGCATATGGAAGTTTTAAATATATTTAGTATGAATAATATTATAATAGAAACATTTACATTTTCAGTACCTTCTATCTACCAACAAGAATCAGGATTACCTTTAATCTTAGGAAATAATTTCCTAAAACTATATAATTCATTTTGTCAATATTTACATTACATTACATTAAGAACCCCAAATATTAAATCTTTAAATCAGAAATCAATAATTCTTAAAATTCCCATTTATCATACTATCTATTACCAAATTTACAACTTATAACCACAAAATTAAATTATCTTCAATTCTACCTTCTCAACAATATGTCTATTCAACTTGAAATAGAAACATTATTAGAAAATGTTTGTAGTGAAAATCCACTCGATCCAATTAAAAATAATAATCAACATTTAATTGATATTAAATTAAAGGATCCTACACAAGAAGTTAATATTCGAAACAATATACCATATACTCAACAAGATGTTCAAGAATGTATAACAGAATGTGCAGATCTATTAACCAAACAGTTAATATCACCAAGCACCAGTAAACATTCAGCTCCAACTTTTTATGTAAATAGTTCAGCTGAACAAAAACGTGGTAAACATAGAATGGTGATAAATTATAAAAAACTTAATGAAGCAACTATAGGTGATGCATATAAACTACCTCGTAAGGATTATATTATAAACAAATTAAAAGGACATACATGATTTACAACATTAGATGCAAAATCAGGATATTGGCAACTACGACTACATGACAATACAAAATCTTTAACTACTTTTACTTGTCCTCCACAAAAACATTACCAATGGAATGCATTACCATTTGGTTTAAAACAGGCACCAAGTATTTATCAAAGATTTATGGATAGCAATTTAGAAGGATTAGAAGAATTTACCTTTGTTTATATTGATGATATTATTATCTACTCTAATCAAGATAAAATGGATTATTTAAAAAAGGTTAAAATTGTTCTTCAATGTTGTAAAGATAAAGGATTAATTTTAAGTAAGAAGAAAGTAAAACTAGCACAACAAACTATAGAATATTTAGGCATTGAATTTCAGAATGGATATTTAAAATTACAACCTAATATTTTAAATAAAATACAACAATTTCCAAATAAATTAACAAATAAAACTCATGTACAACAATTTCTTGGAATTTTAAACTATATTTCAGATCAAGGATTTTTTAAAGATTTAACAAAGGAAAGAAAACTCTTACAACTTAAGTGTAGTTCCAAAGTAAAATGGAATTGGACCAAGGATGATACTCATGCTGTACAAAAATTAAAAGCACTTTGCATGGATCTACCTATTCTATATAATTACCTTCTGATGGATACACTACTGGTTCAAATTGATGCCAGTTTAGATACATGGGCAGGATGCTTTTTGACAGGACCACCCAACCAAAAGAAGTATTTACTTTGTAAATATATAAATGGGACTTTCAATCCCACTGAATTCAAATATCCAATTTATGAAAAGGAAACATTAGCCTGTCTCAAAACTTTAAGAAAATGGCAGATTGATTTATTACTGGTTGAATTTACAATTCAAACCGATTCCAAATATCTATGTGGATTCATTCGATACAATATCAAAGCAAATTATAATCAAGGATGTCTGGTAAGATGGCAGCTCGAATTAAATCAATATCAATTTGATATTCAATATATCAAATCTATTAATAATTTTCTTGCAGATATTTTAACCAGAGAATGGAAGCAGCAATTTTAAGTCTTGAAGAAGGATTAGCACAAAAGGAGATAGAATTACTAAATGTCCAATAGCAAGTTGGAATCATTACAAAAGAAATCAACCAACTTCGAACCATTATCCAGCTATTAAAACAAAATACCAAAGATCAAACACCTTCAACCAATGCCACTACTACAAGCACTACAACTACCATTCTATTGATTACTCCTCAACAATTTATTCAGACAACTGCAGCCCAAACAGTTCCACCTATACAACCAATAACAACAACTGGATCCCAGAAGTAGAAGGATACATCTGAATCAAAGACCTATGTTATATATAATGGACCAATGGCAGGATTATATGATGAATGTCATAAAGCAGCTATACACATCACTAGAAGATCAGGTATTTTACACAAAAGTTTTTCATCAAAAACAGAAGCTGAACAATCTTTAGCAGAATTCAAAAACCCTATTCTCAAACCATATTACAAACAAGCCTTAGAAAAACTCATCTCTAAATGGTATTAATGCAGTACCTTGGGCAAACCTATCAACATGGATTGTATTAATGCAGTACCTTCCAAAACCATCCAATTAGAAGCACGGAAGCTCACTTCCGAAATGTTCTATGACTGTTTCCAATCTTTAAACACATGGACTGATGCCCAAACAGTTTTATCCATTGAATCGTGGAAACTATGGGCCTAAAGCCATTATTTTTCCCAAAGCAGATCCACTTACCACTTATCTTTTCTTTCAAAGTGGACTCATTGACACAATTAGCTCACCAATTTATACATACTCTTGGAATTTTCGATTGGATTTACTTAAGCTATTAAAAATTACAAGGACCGTTTTGCCAAAGATAGAGAAATCTTTATCAAATTTTTAGTAGCTACCCTATTTTCAAGGAGCATGAAATTATCAATGACATAGATATAAAATTATCACAGACTGCTTTCCTTACTATAGGCATAAGCAATGGTATTTATCCACCGATTGATGAACCACCCAATCATCCATTTGAATGGGAACTCATTAATCAATTCAATCTACAATGCATAGAAGGTGTTTTTATTCAAGCAGCTAGAATCACCATCGAATCAACCATCAAAGTCAATTATAAAGGACTCAACCAAGTTATGATCTCTTCTTACAAAGCAGCAATCACTCCCGATGCTTTACAAATCATCAAACAATTTCTGAATCCATTTGTCACTATGGAGGGAATCTTCAATGATCTTTCAACATCATGGAAATATGCCATATGTCAGCAACTTCAGCATCATTTTGAACATAAATGCAATTATTGTCCTTCCACTGCTCAGCCCGAAGACATCGAATAAGTTGAGACAATTATTGAAGAATAAGTCGTCATCAAATCAATAAAGATGTAGGCCAGATGGACGACCAACTTTTAAAAAATAATAATAATTAATATATAATTAATTTATTGATGTATTCAAATATCATTTATTGATTAAGTAGTATATATTAATAATTAGTATATAGGTTACTGCATTATTAATTGTTAATTATTATGTAGATTAAGGCTTGAAATGAGTCTTAAGCCTTAATCTTGTCAAATCAATAACAATCAAGTAACTTTAGTCAAGTTTAATAATTAAAGATAATTTGATACCATTGTTGAAAACCTAACCGTAATTCAATCACAGATGTAACAAAAAAATAAAATTTTACAATTTCTCATTCGAATATCAACAATTGAATAATTTGAAAAACATGAATTATAAAAGTAATTGAATCGTGTGTTATTCAAATTTTTGTTGAACCCTTTTCAATAGTATCAATCACGCATCTAGCCTCTAATAATATCTACAATGCAAAGAAAAGGAACTCAATATTTGAGAAGAATAAGCAAGAGTGTTAACTCCCTTATATTTATAATCTATTTATATAAGAAAAAGTATTAGGATTTATTTCTTATTAAAATTAATTTTCTTAATTATTCTTAAAGTCAAAACTTTGATTATAATTTAATTTAATCTAATAAAATTAAATATCTCATATTTGATTCACGAAGTTTCTCAAACTTCACAATTAATCCAACTTAATTTAAATTGAATTTTGTCTTTTTAATTTCTTTTTATGACTGACCCATCAAGTTCATAATATATTTGTAATAATTATAAATTCTAATTCTAATCCATCATTATAATTAGATATGTTAAAATTCCTTTTAATTTACTTTATTTAATTTGAACTCAAATTATTTATTTAATCAGTTTAAGCTTTATTTAATAACTACAAAAATTATTATATAAAATTTAATTATTAACTATAAAATTTATTATATTAAACAAGTCTTTATTGATGTTACATTTGGAATCTCAAAATTCATTTCAAAATTTATTATTAATTCCTTTTTTATATATTTCAAAATCTAAATATTTATAATTTTATCACAAAATTTTAAATTACACAATATTCATTTATACATGTTACATCCAGTGCGTTATCTTAATTAACTAAAATATTTAATTGATAACAAGAAATTTAACATATTTGTTTCAGTTACGAGCGTAACTTAATAAGTCACACCCGTGACCAATGATATTACACTTTCCTATTTTTTTATTTTTTCATTTAATTTTACTAATTAATTTTTAATATTCTAACTTACATATTTTTAATAATTCTATTGCATTAACAAATTTTAACTTTGTTAATTCCTTTCTTAGTATACATTTCAAAATTTAAATATTTATAATTTTATTACAAAATTTTAAATCACACAATATTCATTTATACATTAAATAATATAACATGTTATAGAAATTTTTTTCCTTATTTTAATTTACTAAAATATTCAATTGATTACAAAATTAATAAGTACTAATGATATAGTTTTTTATTTTTTAATTAGATATTATAATATTTGTATTTACTTTGTATATTTTATCCATTTATAACAAATACATTACACCATACATTTCCTTTTTTAATATTTTTCATCCAAAAGTTTACTAACTAATTTTACTAATTCATTTTTAATATTCTAACTTATATATTTTTAATAATTCTATCATAATTCCTTTCTTAGTATAGATTTCAAACTTTAAATATTTATAATTTTATCAAAAAATTTTAAATTACACAATATTCATTTATACATCAAATCATATGACATGTTACAGGCAAGGACTTTTTAAATTTTGTTCTTTCAAATTAACTAAAATATTTAATTGATTATAAATTTTTTTAACTTATTTTGTTTCAGTCACACCAGTAACTCACGCCCCGTAACTGATGATATATGTTTTTTACTTTTTAATTACATATTATAATATTTATATTTAGTTTATTTTATCCGTTTATAACAAATATATTACACCATACATGTCCTTAATTTTTTAATTTTTCATTCCAAATTTTTACTACCTAATTTTACTTATTCATTTCTAATATTCTAACTTATATATTTTTAATAAAACAAAATTTAACCTTGTTAAGAAAGTATACATTTTAAAATTTAAATATTTATAATTTTATTACAAAATTTTAAATTACACAATATTCATTTATACATTAAATAATATAACATGTTTAGAAATATTCCTACAATTAAATTAAGCATAAATACTCCTAAAATTAAATTAATTGGGCATTATATTACTGTGTATTTGGGCAAAGTCTATCTGCTAGTATTACTAATTGCGATATCACATAAAAATTAAAGAGACCCCCAACACACATGTTTATTAGGCACATTAGAAAATTGAGTTCTTGTTTATATTTATTTTGTGTCCAATTATAAACTCACATTATCAATTACCTACACACCCGTAATTTGGACAATGCTCTAATTTGAATCAATATTTTTGTTAGATTAGAAATTTGACGAATAAATTGAAAGTTAAAATAATTTACTTTAATTGAAAATTGTGATTTATTTAATTATTAATTAAATTAAATTAGTAAACTCTGTGTTATAAATTATATACTTGAGATGCGATTTCTTAACTATGTAAAATAACTTTTAATCAAATTAATAAGAAATTAAGGGAAACATGATGTGACCAATTAAATGTCAAGTTAAATGGGCCAAATGATAAAGAAATGTAAGTGAAATAATTAAAGAGTTAATTAAATGTCAAGTTAGAGGCAGGCCATATCAAACTTAATAACAGTAATGGTATCATTAATATTACAAAGGTACAAAGATGGTTGAGATATTTTTTAAATACGACATACAAATGATGGCAAGCATATATGGAATTTAAAGTCGACTTTCCTAGTATCTAGTGTAGAAACAATTATACTATCATCTGCCGTGAATCTGTAATATTGTTAATTTTCCGATGGTTACCACATAAGAGACAAGATCTCTCCTAATCAAATATATGAATTTTGTACCATATCGATCGAAAAATGGTACAAAATTATGCTAAAAATACCGGATACCGGCTAATATCATAAACTAATGATTTAAAAACCAAACCGAATCGGACGGTTCGACCGGATTGACCTCAAATCGGCCTAATTTTCGGTTTGATTTTTATTATTAACCTCTAAGAATAAAAACCAACCAGCTAAACAATAAAACGGCTGGTTTTTCTGAATAGTGAAGAACCATAAATCCAGTTCTCCTTCTTCATCACAATGGGTCACTATAGATACAAGAGGTCTTCCTTCGAAAGCTTGAGAAAGTTTCCTCTAACTAATCACTTTTGGATTTGCTTTATGAACTAAGTGAACAACCATTGATCCCTCTACCAGTCCAATAACAAGAATATAACAAAGATCCTTCAAAACATACCAAGAGAAATTGCAAAACCCAAAGAGGACAGAGATAGGGAACAAACAAAATACTAGAGAGGAGAAGAGAACCACTTATGATTAGTGATCACTACAAGAAAAGGAGGCCTTTTGCGTCGTTTTTTAAACGTCGCTAAAGGAAATTTGCCGTCGTAGAACACTATCTTCGACGTCAATGCAAACGTCGCAAACAACGTCGTGGAAGGTAGGGTAAGCATTGGTGATCTACGACGTCTTTTGGAACACGTCGTTGAAGGGGCAGATATTCTTCGACGTTTCTAAAGACGTCCGGAAAGGTTAACACAGTTTGCGACGTCTGAAGTAGACGTCACGGATTGAAATGTTTTAACGACGTATTTAGGACGTCGTGGAAAACTAGCATTTTACGACGTGTATGAAGACGTCTGTGAATGTGAGTATATGTTACGACGTTATATGGAAACGTCGATAAAGGGTTGTTAATGCCGACGTTTGGAAGACGTCGTAAGAAATGCCCTTTCTACGACGTCTCCTTGTATAGACGTCGTAAATTGTTTAATAATTAATAATGAAAATAAATTGATTTAAACTATTTTTGCAAAATTAATGATTAATCAATTTGAATTAATAATTTTGTAAATTTCAATTTCCCAATAAAAATTGAATTTAATAAATATGAATTATAATTAATTTTTGAATTTACATTTGATTTATAATTTTTTGCAAATTTAATATTTATCAAATTTGTAAATTATTAATGAGTTAGTAAAAAATAAAAATTGTTTATGAATAAATTTATTTAACAATTTATCAATTTTTGAATATATCATTAATTCTAATAATTGTTAATGTATAATAAGAATTGAATACATGCAAAAAACAACTTATTATTTAACTGCAATTCCCAAACATGTCATAATACGA
>JAOTAX010117853.1:0-23228 GCA_025629825.1 Erythroxylum guanchezii | reverse complement strand
GGGGGGTTTGTTGGTGGGGGAGAAGAGAGTGAGAGTGTGATAGAGAAAATGAAGAGGAAGAAGAAGAAGAAGAAGAAGAGTAGCAGGTGTCAGGTAGGTTGGGGGGTTTTAAGAATTTATTTTACAGAAAAACCCTAAAAAATTTTAAAATTTTTTATATTGGTTAGAATATGACCGATATTTTGAATACTGGTAGTACCAGCCGGTACCATCCGAAATAAGCCAGTACAAGAACCTAGTACTGAAACATCATCTTCTGTACTGTTTTTTAGCCGGTATGGTACATATTGCTCGGTATCGACCGGTACGGTACATATTGCGATACGAGATTCATAACCATGGTAATACTATTTCAATCATTTTTTAATCATATTTACGTATTAACAATATTAAACATTATAATGATATTTAATATTTGATGATAAATTATTTTATTAATAATTAATAAATAATATTTATCATATTTTATTAATAAATAGCAAAAATATTTATTAATTTATGTAGCAATAAATTATAATTTTTATTAATTATTCAATACTAAAGATTATTTTTGTATTTTATTATAATTCTATTTTTAAAATATAAAAATTTTTAACTTTTATTTTTAGTTTTAGGAAATAATGATTGATTAATTTTTCCTGTTTGTATCAACCTTTATCTTTATGTTAATTAGCTTTTCTACATTATACTTTTCTACTAAATTTAGTGTTAATAATATTAATTTTTTTAGGTCCATTTATTAGTAATACTCTTACAAATGTCAAACATGTCCCAACTTTAGTTTTCTAATACTAGATATTGATATAATTTCCTTATCAATAATTGACTAGAGTCACTATCAGTACTAAATAAGGATGGCAACTAGCTAGGAAAAGAAAAGGCTCGGCCTTGGCTTGAGGTCCTATTGGACCTCGAGAACCGTACTGATTAAATATGTCCTCTCTTTAAACCAATTAAGGAGAAGATTAGGAGGATTCATAATTGGTGTACAAAATATCTTTCTATGGCCACCTGCCTACAATTGATTGAATATGTCCGCTCTTCAATCAATATTTACGGGGCCTCACATTTGGTAATACCAAGTATGGCAATAAAAACCATCAATAGGATTCTAAGGGATTTTTTGTGGAATATGAACAGAGAAGGTAAGACTAAGTGTTTGTTTCGATAGGCTTATATTAGTAGAGCTTTTATCAGTAAAACTTTTGTCAGTAGAGCTTTTCTGAGAAGAGCTTTTCTAAGAAGCCAATTGACTGTTTGACTGCCAAATAAAAAAATAGCTTTTTTGAAAGAGCTTCATACAGTACTGTTTGGCAACATAAAAATAAAAAGAACTTTTATTAATTTTAACTATATTTTATTTTGTAATAAAAATTATTTATGCATATAAATAATATTTAAAGTATATTAAACAATATGCAAAGCACAATATATTAGGTTTACATTTGATTTGAAATAATTCAACTACTATTAGGTCTTTCATGAATGGAATGGGTTTACCTTTACTTTACAATTGTTTGACAAATTCACTTTCATCTTGTAGGAAACTATTTAAAGAGATGTCTCATTTTCTTGTAGGAAATAAAACTAATATCAAAAATAAATATTAAAACATATAAAAAAGCTAAATAATATTATAATCCCAAAATAAATATTCAAGTTGAGTAAATAGTTAAATATATAATAAATTATGCATTTTATTGTAATACAAGAAGATTTGCAATATGTCCCCTTGCATCATTCATCTCGTTATTTTGTGGCTCGTCTAAATGATTTTCTTCAACGTCTTCATTTTCATTGATTTCTTCATTTGTAAGAACTAATTTATCATCTACATCAGAAGGAGAAAACTCTTCATCCTTTTGAGCATTTAACCTTATAAAATTATGAATGACCATTGAAGTAATTACAATTTTAACTTGCTTTGGATAAGAAAAACTAAGCATTTGACGTAAAAATTTCCACCTATTTTTCCAAACGCCAAATGTTCTTTCGATTTTACATCTTAAAGAAGAATGTGCATGATTGAATGTTTCTTTCTTCCCTTTTGGAAGACCAGCAAGTCGAAAATCAAGAAGATGATACCTCTTACCTTTGTATGGTCCTAAATAACTTTGCATGTAAGGATATCCTGCATCTACCAAATAATATTTTCCTACATTCTAAATTAAAAAATAAATAAATAAAGTACTGAATTATTAAGAATAAATAAAAATAATGTATAAAGTTATTCGTTACAAACCTCTAGGTGGATGAGGGTAGTGTAATCTATCATTATGCAAAGCCACCATAAAAATTCGAGTATTATATGTTGTGCCTTTCCAAGCAGCCCAAACAAAAGTAAAGCACATATCAATATCACATACAGCTGTTACAAACATCCATCCAATGTGAGGGGGATGTTCTACATGGTTTTTTAATATAATATGTAATATAATGGTCTATGGTTAGTGCTACTCCAGTTTGAACCATATGCAAAATTTCTTCTTCAATCTCTTCATTGTATTCATGATCATTGTCAAAATCATTATCAGAAGATGACATCTGTATCAAAATATATTAAAAAATAAATAATAAGCTTATTGTATGAGAAGATAATAAAGCAATAATCATAACACAATAATAATAAAGTACAATTTAATTCATTACAACAAAATTAACCAAATAGAAATCCAAGCAATAATCATAACACAATAATAATAAAGTACAATTTAATTCATTACAACAAAATTAACCAAATAGAAATCCAATATAACACATTACAAGTAGCGAATTCCAAAACAACACATTACAAGTACTCCAATTTTAGTAACTAAATACATGTTTAATTCATTACAAAAACCACAATCATTTCATTTTCTTAAGCCATTCGATTTGAAGATCAACATCCTTAAGCATAATAAACATCTCTCTATTTTCCTTCTTCAAGAATAATTTGGTAGCTAACATAAACAACGCACCTCCCCATTATATTTCATTTATAATTCGTAAGATGTCCATCACCTCCAAAATGCTACAACCAGGTTCATCTTTTTTAATAGAGGTTACTGAAGTTCTACTCTCTACTACATCACATATACGATCTAAATGTTTACATAACTTTTCTATTGCCCCTATTCTAGTATCATATTTCTTTCTTTTTTTGCCCTTTCCTTTTGTAGAAGCTCCTAGAGTTGGAGTTGAAGAACCAATCTCATTATTAATATTTTCAATTTCTTAACTGACAGTAAAGTCTTCAAAAAAGTTATCATCAAGATCGATATCAACTAGGCTTTCTTTAGACGACACATAAGCATCATTTGCTACAAAACCTGAAGAAGGTGCCCAAGCTCCTTCCTCTGTAGCTGCAACATCTTTAAATAAAATATTTAGCTGCTCAATATGTTTCAAACTTTTAGTTCGGAATTTGGCAACCTCAGGATTTTCCTACAATAATATTGTTTAAGTTATTAAACTATAAAGTAACATTAGAACATTATAAATCTAAAGCTTAAATGCTTACCTTTAATTTCTTTTCCCAACATTCGTCACTTACATCAACAGTTTGATTAGTAGGATCCCACCTAGTACAGTTTCCTTACCTACTAAATTTGTCCAAAGTTGTCAATCCTTTTTTAATCCATCCCATTTATTCTTAAATTGTTTGTATTCATAATTCTTCTTAGTTTCATGAGCAAACTTTGAAACTATATTTTTCCATCCAATCTTGTTAAATTGACCATTTGGTCGATTTCCAGCTAATGTCTTTTCCAAAAAATGTTTGATTAGAATTTCAAGAGTTCTATTATTCCACTCCGCTTTAACCCTTTTTTTCAATTT
The DNA here is from genome assembly GCA_025629825.1 of Erythroxylum guanchezii. Taxonomy (NCBI): domain Eukaryota; kingdom Viridiplantae; phylum Streptophyta; class Magnoliopsida; order Malpighiales; family Erythroxylaceae; genus Erythroxylum; species Erythroxylum guanchezii. The sequence goes on along the minus strand of JAOTAX010117853.1, from coordinate 19,409 downwards.
ATCCCCACTTTGAATATCTTGACTTGAATTTGACATTTTCTATCAACAACAAATGACCCAAAAAACAAAATCTCCACTACATATAACAATTAATTTAGCAAGTATAAGAATGACATAGACAAAAGCATAATAAGTATTAAATGTTTTGTGAACTCAGTATTAAAAGCATAACAAGAATGACATAGACAAAAGCATAATAAGCATAACAGTTTGATTATTTAATGCAAAAGAGGAAAGATGAGTGTCGTTTTTTGATGATTAGCATTCTGATATATAGCAGTGATCATTCTCCTCCAGCAAATCTTCTTGAAGGTCGGGGTACACAGAGTGGTTCCCAAGTTAACATAATGGGTAATTTTGCTTTAGTTGAGGACATTATGAGGGTGGCAGCTGGAGCTAGTAGAGAGGATTTGGGAGGTGATAGAGTTTATTCAGATATCTTTAAGTGGTTTGACAAGATCAACCTACAGCTATAATTGCTAGTGGTATGTGGTTCCTCATCATGGTGAATCAAAGTGTAAAGCTAAAGTTTAGACTACAATTTTCTTTTAATCATTGCCATTATTCATTTTCTACGTAACTTCCTGTTGTAGTTATCTTGTCTTAGAGTTTGCTTCTTTGTTCGAGCTTCGAACTGTGATACCAATGTAATTTTCTGTTTCCTTCCTATGTACCCTAAAGAAAGAAATGATCTTTCTGCAAGTTTCATGATCTGTTCGCAAGAATGCAGCACTCAAGTTTTGTTCTTGCTGTGTTACTGATATATGGTTTTGGAACTTGTTCATCTTTTTTCATGCAGAGACATGGCTCCTGGGAACTTCTTAATGATCTAAAGGCAACAACCAACTATGGCACTTGTGCCTCTTCTCTCCTATGCCTTCTCCTAAATACCATCAAATAAGGCATCTTAATACTTTTGCATAACCTGAAGTAAGCCAGCAAAGCATTGGATGCAGGCCTATGAACATTGTGGACTGAGTTGCAGTAGTGATTAGTTATTTCTTAGATGTATGGTTCTTATTTATTTAAGTACAACCTATATTTTGGACTATTTTTAGTGATTCTTTTTCCAGAAAAAAATTTGTTGCAGAGATGAAGTTCTTATATGTTTAATGATGTTGGAGTTGCAGAACATGTAATTCCTGTAATCACCTTGAGCTAAATATGTTTTCTTTTAGTTTAGGGTTGCTAATCTATCAAATTATTTATTTAAAACACGTACTTGACGGTTTAAGACGGTGAATCACTTGACAAACTAGATTTGACCAAAGTGTTTGAAAGTCCATTTTTGCCTGAGTCTTCTAATTTTGGAAAGCTTTTAACCCCATTGAACAGAATGAACTGATCAGTCTCATTATTAACCATACACATAAAAAGGAAGGTGGAAGAATGAACGAAGAGGTTACTAATTTGGACAAAACATAACAGAAGCAATGGAGCACAATGGGAAGATAAAGAAGGAGAGAGCTCGGAGAGTGGTGAAGTAGCTGGGTTTGATGTACGTTGAAGAAGAAGAAAAGGGCAAGCTTGGTTCTGTTAACGTGAATAGTGGATCCCCCGTAGACAACTGAGTTTCAGTGGAGGAGGTGCTTAGCAGCATGGAAGATAGTACGAGCCACCATGAATTGTTGCGTCAAGCCTTTAAGATATTTAATGAGGTTGGAAACGGATACATAGATGTGGTGGAGCTGAAAAGAGTGTTGTAGTGCTTGGGACTGGAAAAAGGTTGGGATATTAAAGAGATTCAGAACAAGTTGAGAGTTGCAAACTTGAATTTGGAATGCAAGGTTGATTTTAACGAGTTTGAATTGATGATGAGTTAATAACATTTGCAATTATATATAATCATTCTCACCAGAAGAGATTGAGAGTTCAAATTCGATTACATAAAAGCTTATGCAGGAACTAAGCAATAAAGCTCTTGAATTTTTTCTTGTGAATAACAAGATTATTAAAACAAACATTGATAAAGAAGACAGTGAGCATGCGACACAACCCACCCACATAATAATCCCTAATATTCAAGTTCAGTCGATGCAAACTAGAAACTCACATAATAATCCCTAATATTCAAGTTCAGTCGATGCAAACCAGAAACCACAAATCATACCAGAAACCTCAAATCAAAAATTAATCGAAAGGCAAGTTTTGTTCACCTGTGATGGGTTTGCAAAACAACTGTGCAGAAGATTCCCTTGAGAAGATGGGTGTGTCCCTTGAGAGGTTCCTTTGAGAAGATGGGTGTGTCCCTTGAGAAGTCGGTGGTCACTTTTTCCTTTGTGAAGATGGGTTTGCAAAATAACCTGAAGAATCAGATCTTAATAATGAGGTAACTCAGAAAAGCAAAAGACAAAAGTTGAAGAAGGGAGAGAAAACTGAACACAAAAGACGAAGGTGCCTGTTTGCGATATAAACGTAAACGTCGGAAAAATGTCTACCCGAAAAAGCTAAAATGAGGGGCTTTTTTGAACAGCTCCAAATTTGAACTTTTTAAAACGCTGTATTTTAGCTGCCAAAAAAGCTATATCTACTAAAAAAGTGCTCATTTATTTTACAACTAAACACTCATTTTTCTTTTAAAAAAAGCTTTTGCGATGAAAAAAAAGTACTTATTCACCCTCCAAAAGCTCAACCAATAGGCACTAAAGCAAAGATCAAATGGTTCGATATTTGCAAGTATAGAAAATAAAGGGGACTTAGTCTCGTTTAGATTCAAGTAGTCAATTCAACAATGTTAGCAAGAAGTTGTTGGAGGCTAATTAAGAAGGAAAATTCCTTATGGGTGAGTTAGGTTACGAGTGAATACCTAACTAAAGACAACATCTGGAGTATCAAGATTCCAGAAAGGGGCTCTCAAGAAGATAAGAGATAATTAAACCTCATGTAAGACACAAGGTGGAAGAAGGGAAGGGAACAAGCTTTTAGTTTGACAAATGCCTGGACATAGGAGTTGTGTATCAGCAACCACATTCCCAGGAGTTGAAACAACATTTCCCAAAGGAATACACAATCCAGAATGGCCTAAGAAACAAGGAACCTAGGAAGGCTTCCAATGCAAGACAGACTCAACAGATACATGCTAATTCCTAACAGGTGCGCACTGTGTGAGAAAGACAATGAATCTATAAAGAATTTGTTTTTCAAGAAACATATAGGAAAGTATCGCAGGTAGGTGTGGGGCTAAGAATCCCCCATATGTATGGGAAGATATCATCAGTTGGAGCATGCCATGGATAAAAACTCACAATAGCAACATGGCATGGTTATATTAAGTTTTGTTTACTTAACTGGTTAGGGACATCTAGGAAGAGAGGAATAAAAGGATTTTCTTAGACATATCCCTTCCCAACTCATTATATTCGACAACATAAGGCTACATATAGAAGTGTTCTTGGAAGTGTTCTTGGAAGGTTGGGTTTTCGACAGTGAGATGAAACAAAGAAGGAGAATAACAAAAATCAAAGTCAAATGAGACAAAATCAAATCTAGGAATAAGAAGAACAGATGAGAGTTACCTAGAGAGGAATCGGGCTACGAATGTTCCTAGATAGCGGGTTCTACACATTAAATACGTATACACCAAATGAGAAACAAAGAATATAGTGCGAAGAGCACGACCCTAGTAAGTAGACAAAAGCTTCCCTACTACTGGATCCTTGGAATGGCAGAGAGATGCTGGCCCCTCATTGAAAAAATCATCTTTTTTTTAAATTAAAAGGAAAGCTAACGACAAGATTTACAGAACGAGTCTAGGGAAAACGATCCCCGACATATCCTCTAAAAGGATTAAGTGGCACCCAATGGGTGTTGTATCAAAATAAATGACGCCTACATCAAAATGATCTGCATAGTTAGCAAGCCAGTCGGTGCATCTGTTGCTCTCTCAATGTATATGTCGATGAACAACAGTCCAGTTTCAAGTAAACAGTTCGTCAGTGCCCATTACTATGGGATTGAGAGCCCTTGATCTGTTGTCTGAGGAAGATAGGGTATTGATCACTGCGATAGAATCCACTTCAAGTTCAATCCGGCGATAACCTAGATTTCACGCGAGTGTAAGTCCGGTAAATACACCCCATAGTTTTGCAGACACCGATGAGAACCAACCAAGATTTTGTGTGAAACCTCCAAGCCAGTTACTTGTACTATCCCATAAAAGGCCACCTGCTGAGGTTGAGGACGAGGAACGTAATTTGGCAAAAGGTGGACGTTTTGACGACTGAGGGGGAACATTCTTTTCCCCTTTTACAAAACGACAATGGTGAAGGCTAAGTAGAAAATGGTGTCGCCTATGTAGTGACAATGTCATCTCTTGCTTAGACGAGTGTAGGATCAATGTTTTAAAAACTAGACCAAATATCAAACCGGTTGAAAGAAAGGTTTAAGGTTTAAAGATTTAAGCGATAGTGAACTGCTATAAAATCAGTATATAATAAATAAGAAGTAAAACTTATAAGAATAAGTAAAAATAAAATATTTATTAAAATAAAGAATACACCAATGTCTATTATTATATAATGAACTAATAATAAATAAATATGAGTCTAATATAAAACTTAAAATAACAATAAAAATCAAAATTATATTTCTGAAGGAGGTTGTGTCTCATCATCGTCAAGAGCTCCAAATTTTCGAATGCTATTTAAAGATTCATAAACTACATTTTCATCCCAAGTATTTGCATCATTTTCTTCTACTGCATAAAAATAAATTACAAAATAGTAATGTATAAAATTATTCTCAATTGTAAACTTGTAATACAATATACTTTTAACTTAAATATGATTAAAATAAGACATGAACTGGCCATTAGTATATATTCTTAATTCATTCGTTGTGACAAATGCATTTTCTTCATAAATCGTCTTTTTAAGTTCATTATAATCAAGATCAGGCAATGGTTCTTCTTTTTCGATCCAAAAATTAGTATGTTCAAACAATTAATATGAACTGGATCATATGTTCTCTTCTTACTAAGTGCTCTGAATACATAATAGAGAAGTTATAAAGTCAAAAATAAAAATAAAATTCTTGAAATAAAAACAAAAATATAACATACCTATTCTTCATTATCAGATTATAAGTAACGTAAACAAGGTCATTAAGTCTTTGATGTTCCAAACAATTTCGTTTCTTTGTATGAATACGTTCAAACAAACTTCAATCACATTCAAAACTTGATGCAGAAGTTGTTTGACTGAGTAACCTAATAACGAGTTTTCTCAATAAATAATCTCTACCACTCATCTGTATTTTAAAGTAATAGTTATGATAAAAATATATATTATTAATAAGTAAATAATGAATTAAAAGTATAAAACTTACCTGGCTGCATTTTTTTCGTTATAAGTTCTCTCTTTGCTGATGATCTAGCAAAACTCTTTAAACCTTCACGATACAATTTAATTTCATTTATCGCTTGTGATTTCTCTTCAATAGAGAAAATACTTTGCATTCAATCACATCAAACAAACCATCCATAATATTAATTGTACGTGCTTCTCCACTATATAAGAAATAAGGATTGAGAAAATAAACTACTAATTGGATCTTTTAGGTAAGATGCTTATCCCATCGTCGATCAATAATATCTATATAATGCTTGTGCAATTTCTCCTTCGCTTTAAAAAGATTTATAATTGTTTTGTGAGCTCTATACATACCATCATATATTTACCCCAGAGATGGCTTCTCATTTGAGTTAACAATCATCAACAACCTTATAATTGGAGCCACAATCTTTACAATGATCAAGCAAGTATCCCAAAATTTATTATCTAGAATAATAAGACAAACTTCTTTTCCTTTTTCACTCTTTGATAATTTATGACTTGAAAAGTGTTTACTTGTCACTAAATTTTGAAATAGTTACTTATGTTCATAAACACTTTTCAAAGTAATAAAAGTAGCTGAAAACCTGGTAGTAGCGAGACGTATGATCTTAACTTAATCTTCTTGCTTCTTAACCAAGACAAAAATATGACATGATTATACGCAAAAATTGTAATCTTAGATGCGTGTGAAGCAAGACTAGATATATAGTCCATACCACCAATATCTTTTAAAATAAGATTTATACAATGAGCAGTACATGGGAACCAATAAATATGCCCCTACTTTGATTTTAATAAGTACCCAACTGACACATAATTAGCTGTATTTTCTGTAACAAAATGCACAACATTCTTTAGTCCAAACCACTCGACAATTTCTGAGAATAATTTAGATGAAGCATTATAACTTTTTATAATGTCAGAAGCATCAACAAACTTGATAAAAGTTGTTCCAAATCAAGGTTCTTTATCTTTGATCAGTCCACTCATCTGCTATAATAATGCATCTTATTGATTCCCAACTAGATTTATATGTATCCATAATTAACTGACATTCCTTTTTTAAATCTTGAAGCAAAGGCACATGCAGCTCATAATAAGATGATACCTTAAATCCTGGACCTATTGTTGTTGTAGCATCAACTGCTTATTGAAAATATGGTGAATTTAAAGCATTTAAAGAAATAAATGAATGATAGAACCATCTAACCTACGCTCTTTTACATCGCAAAACAACATCCTTATCAACCATATAACTTTTTAGACTAGGTTGAGAACCAGGAGTAGTTCTTGGAGAAAGATAAAAATTTATGTCAATAGTAGCTTTTCTTTTTCCTTCATCTAATAATTGTGGCGTTTCATCATCTCCAAAAGATATATCATGAGCCTATTTATTTTCTTTTTTCTTTTTTACATGTTACTGCAAATATTTTCCAATTATATCACGTACATCAAGTGGTACTTTTTTGCAAGAAGTAATATTACTCTTAACATCAGCAAGATGTTCTTTTTATTTTAAAAATTTCTCCCCTTTTAAATATTCTACTGCAAAACATACAGTTATATTGAATATTCCCATCATATGCTTGAGAAGAAGAAAAATAAATTCATGCTGGATCGGACTTACCACGAGTAGAGGATGATTCCATATTCTTTATTATGATTTAACCTAAAAAGTATAAAAAAATAATTAGGTATACTATTGTCAGGGAAAAAGTATACAACTTAAATAATTCTCATTATCAATTGTAATAAAGAAGACCAACAACAACATAATGGATACACAAAAGACCAACATATGTTACTCATTTATTCAACTTTGCTTCAGTAGTTGCTCCACTTCAAATATCCTAATCGAAATATTGCTAGTTTTCAATTTTGGTGTTTTAGATCAACAAATTGAATAGTTGAAAGACTATATATAACCTAACTATCAAAGCCCGAAATTGATATGAAATAGAGTTCTAAATATTACAGAAATTGATATGACATATAGTTCTAAATATTATAGAAAACTTAAACCAAGTATTTTTAATTGCTATAGAAAACTAATTACTATCTTATCCTTGTCCTCTTATCTACAGGACAAATTGGAACTACATAGTAACTTGACAACTAAATCACCATTTCACTCCAAAACCCATTCATCGAAACTTGAATTTTTTTCTTCCTCTTAAACTTTGCAATAAAATGATTCACAAGCCTGTTATTAAAGTCCTCAACACCAAGATGAATATCACCATAACATAAACAAACCATAATAGAAACAACCCAACAGCAGAAACAAACCAAAAGTAGAAACATAGTAGAATAGTACTCACTCATAGAAAAGCTCTTACTGATTCAAGTCTTAGAGGAAGGGTAGCTAATTACTATAAGAGAGGCCCCGACAAAGTAGCCGGAAATAGTGTTTTAGATTAATAAAATCAATACTTCAACGGGTATATATAACACAACTATCAAAATCTGAAATGAGATAGAGTTTTAAGTGTTACAGAAAACTAATTAATCAAGAAATATAAATGAAAATGAAAGCTCATGATTCAGCTGCCTTATCTTTATCTCTTTATCTACATAACAAATTGGAATTCTATACAAACTTGACAAATCATTCATCAAAATGATTCATAGGCCTCTTATCAAAATCCTCGCCCCCAAGATGAGTGTCACCAGCTGCGGCTTTCACCTAAAATATCCCCTCAATCATTAATAGAGAATCATTAAAAGTTCCTCCACCTAAATCAAAGATAAGAAAATTTTACTCTCCTTTCCTCAATGCTTTTTGGTCCAAGCCATACACAATAGTAGCAACTGTGGGCTCCTTAATTCTTATCACATTAAACCTTGCAATAATGCCAACGTCCTTTGTAGCTTGCCTTTGCAATTCATTGAAATAAGTAGGCAAAAGGGGTTAGAAATGAGATCTGAGAAGAGAGAAGATGGTAAGGGTGAGGAGAGAGTTTGCTTTGTGAAATTTGAAGTTTGATTTGAGAAGAGAAGAGCTCCATTTCTTCATCTATAGAGGTGGTGAGAGATGGTGAAGAGAAGACAGTGAAAAGAGGAGGAGAGGGTTCGATGAAATGAAATTTGAAGCTTGAAGAGAAGAGCTCAATTTCTACATCTATGGAGGCAGTGAGAGATGGTGAACAAAAGATCAGACCCAACAGGCTTCGATGAATGAAACTTGAAGTAGCCTTTAGGTATATCTGTAGTTCTGTACAGTAACAGACCGGTTGAACCGGTTCAAAAAAAACTAGCCGATTCACTGACAAACCAGCCGGTTTTTATACATAGATGTTATTAGGTGAAATCGAACCGGACCACTGGTCGGTTCAAACTTTTTTCAGTCAGACTGGTCGGTCCGGTCTGATTTTTAAAACCTTGTGTAGGAGTAATGGATGAAAGCCATCGTTTTTTTCCTTGTATCCTTATATTGTAAAAGCTTCATAATACTTTACATACATTTTTGGTCCTCCTATTAATGAAATTCAAAATTTCAAAAAAAAAACTATAAACTAAAGTTCGTTGCATTGATAACTTTCATTTTATTATTTCCTTTATTTTCTTTATCACAAAATTTTATATTATCACAACCCTTATTTTATTAAATATTTTCTTTTATAATGATTGATAAACTAGAATTTCTCATAAGATGTACTCCTACTTTTTTATATTACATTTGTTTTATTACAAAAATTTTGGATTTAATTTGGGTCCAAATGATAGCTCTATCAAATTTTAGCAGATGTATACAATACATATGCCAAAAGGTTAGTGGTGAATGTTCTTATGCATATCAATGGAAAAATAATTTTGTTGTAGAATTTTATGTGTTGGATATGGAAAATAATTATAAAATAACACTTATTTTGTTATGAAGGCCTTTCCTTGAAATGACTAAAGTAAAAATTGATGTCAACAATGGTACTTTGACTATGGAATTTGGTAAGGATACTCTTCAATTTAATATATATAATACAATGAAGTATTCTGATGTTAATTTTCCTATTTTTTATAGGTGATATTTTAGATTCATTAGTGTAATATTGGTTCGAACTTGATGAGAAGAACAACTTAGAAATAACTATGAGGGAAAATCTTTTTAATGAGGAAGATACTAATTTTTTTCTTTAACTTTGATTTGTACGAGTATATGGCAGCCTTAAATAACTTCAAGGAGGTGAAACAAATGCTAATAGTGCAGTACTTGAAGTTAGGCATGCCCATGCCTAATGACAACATATCCCTTTAATTGTTAAGCCCCTAAGATTAGATTTAAAACCATTGTCAAAACACTTAAAATACATACTCTTTAAAAAAGGAGACAGTTTGCTAGTAATAATCTCAAGCAAGTTAACCTTTACATAAGAGCAAAAATTGGTAGAGGTTTTTTAAAAATTCAAAGTAGCCATAGGATAGACTACTAAAAATATTAAAAAGATTAGTCCATCTACGTGTATGCACCACATCTTGCTTGAAGAAGGAGAAAGGCTAATTAAGAAGCTCCATAGGAGATTAAATATACCAATGATGGAAGTTGTTAAGAAAGAAATTATCAACTACTAAAAATATTAAAGAGATTAGTCCATCTACATGTATGCACCACATCTTGCTTGAAGAAAGAGAAAAGCTAATTAAGAAGCTCCATAGGAGATTAAATATACCAATGATGGAAGTTGTTAAGAAAGAAATTATCAAATTGCTTTAGGCGGGAGTAATTTATCCAATTTTGGATACAGTTAAGTAATTCTAATTTAGGTCATCTAAATAAAACTAGCAAGACAATTGTGAAAAATCAACATGGTGAGTTAGTTTCTACTCGAGTATAGAATGAATTACGTGTTTGCATCGATTACTGAAACTCAATTATGTTACTCGAAATGACCATTTTCCTATTCCTTTTATCAACCACAGGTTAGAAAGGTTAGCTAGTCGTGCTTTCTACTATTTTTAGATGGTTTTTCATTTTCAAATAGCTATGTCGCCAAAAAACCAATAGAAGACAATGTTTATATGCTTATTCAGTACCTTTGCATACATATGTGTACCTTTTTGGAGCATGTAACACATCATCTACCTTATGGTAACCCTTTTCTTTGGCTATGTGGAACACCTTATCGAAATCTTAATGGATGACTTTATTGTGCATGGAAGTTTGTTTGATAATTGCTTACATAATTTAACATTAGTTTTATGAAGTTGCATTGAAACAAACTTGGTGTTAAATTTTGAAAAATGTCATTTTATGATATGTCAAGGAATTATGTTACGCCATGTAGTTTTAACCAAGGGAATAGAGGTTAAAAAACACAAAGTTAATATTATTCAATCTCTACCTTACCATGCGAATGTGCAAGAAGTTCGTTCTTTTCATGCATAGACAGGTTTTTGTAGGTGTTCCATAAATGATTTTTCTGTGCAAGCTATTGTAAAAAAAAGAAAAAATCAATTTTATGTTCACTAAGAAATGCAAGGCTATGTTTAAAAAATTAAAATCATTGATAACTTCTACACTAATAATCCAACCACCTAATTGGAACTTATCATTTGAGCTAAAATGTGACACAAATAATTGTGCTTTAGGAGCGTTTTTGGGACAATATGTAAGAAAAATTCCTCATGCTTTTTATTATATGTCTGTGATGCTAAATGAAGCCCAAAGGAACTACAACATCACATAAAAAGAATATTAGTAGTGGTTTTCACACTTGAGAAATTTTGCTCATATTTGTTAGGTACCAAGGTTATAGTATCTTTTGATTGTGCAGCACTTAGGTACCTAATGACAAAGAAAGAAGTGAAATCGACGCTAATAAGGTGAGTCCTTTTGTTGAGTGAATTTGATCTAGAAATTAAATACAAGGTTGGGACTAAAAGTAAAGGGGTAGATCATTTGATTCATTGCATAGTTGAAAGAAGAACTTTCAAAAGAACATTTATTTTTATCTAGTTCAAAGTTGCCTTAAGACACTCACATTATTAATTTCTTGGCCTCTAATTTGTTTCCTGTAGGTATTTCTAAGGCATAAAGAGACAAGCTCATAATTGATGCTAAATACTATTTATAGGATAACCTATAATTGTGAAAACACTATGTTGTCTAGGAATAAGAGGGTGCATGTTTGGATCTAAATTTTCATCTATCTTAACCATTTGTCATTATGAGGCATGTAGTGGGCATTTTATTGCTAATAGAATAGTAAGAAAGGTCCTAGAATATGGATTTTTTTACCTGTTTCAAGATACATACTTATTTTGTAATTTGTGTGAATGGTGCCAAAGGAAAGATAGCATTACAAAAAGGAATGAAATGCCCAAAACTCTAATATTCTTTTGTGAAATATTTTATATATGAGGCATAAACTTTATAGGTCCTTTCCTTTAACCTTTGGAAATTTGTTTATTTTTTTTGGCTATAGATTACGTGTTGAAATAGGCAGAAGCAAAGGCCACCCAAAATGATGGTTTCAAGGTTGCTGTAGGTTTCTTAAAATTACATTTTCAAAAAATATGGTGTGCCAAGGGCTTTAATCAGCGATCAAGGGACTCATTTTTGTAATCAGATGATGGAGGTGCTAAAAAAGGATGATGTAAAGCACAAAGTACTCACCTAGTATCATCCACAAACAAATGGGTAAGCAGAAATCTCTAATTGAGAAGTTAAACTCATCATTGAGAAAATATTGAATTTGAAAAGAAAAGATTTGAGTTTGTGGCTGGACGATACATTATGGGCATACTAAACTACATATAAAACACCAATTGGCATGCCACCATATAAGTTGATTTTTTTGGTAAGCCTTGTTGTTGGACCCCGATTTCGAAGCCCAAACTTGAGCGTGCATATTACCTTATAGAGTTATTTCAATGAACCCTCATTAGCCATCATCCCACAAGGGTGGCGTCCCCACACCAGTCAAACACAAAAAAACAAGCTCATTTCTCCTATTTCAGAACAGATTTTGAGAAACATTGAATCGGAATTTCAATTTGACTTCTTCATAACATTTGTTCTCCATCGTCTTAAGTTTCTAATGACAAAATCATTTCATTTGGTTCAGTAATCTGAAAGTTATAGCCAAAAAATTTTTGGGCTGTTATTAAACTAAAATAGTAAACTCTACTCAATTTCCATCCAGAAATTGAAAGTCTTAGAGACTGAATTAAAATTCCATCTCTTCAGATCATTTGTAGCTATATGTCTCTAGTTTACTTAGAGATAAGAATCATCTCATTTAGAGCTCTAAAGATCAAGATATCAGCAAAATACTGAAGCATGTTCAGTAACAATATTCAATTCATACTCTTCTAATTGATACCCTTATTTTGATTCAATCAATCTTTTTTAATTCAATACCAAAAGCTATAAATTCTTATGAGAAGGTAGAGAAATGTTTTAGGAATCTATTGCTTCAAAATTATGTCATTTGGAGGTCAGACGACCAAGTTATGATCAAAAGAGTGAAACATGTTCAGGATTGGAAGGAGAATTTGCGCGATCGCGACTTCCGTGCGTGCTCCGCAATGTCGCGATCGCGACTTGTGCGAAATTTCCGCAGGGTCATTATCGCGACTCAGGTATAACTTTTACTAGGAATGTCGGATTAAGGTCAGTCAAAAATTGTTTCGAAGAAGACTTCTAGACCTACAATTTCCATGAAGACTCCAAAAAGATATTTTGCCTCCAAAAGGGCTAAAATTTCCAATCAATGTAGTTGTCCCGATTGTCCATCCTATACAACATCACAAACTTCAAATGATCATAACTTTTAGCTCTGATATCCAAAATTTTATACTTTATATCGTTGGAAAGCCAGAAAGATAAGCTACAATTTTTATGAAGACAACTTTAGCTAATTCTACTTAGATCGATACAGTTTTTCCTTTTGAGTTCCAAACACAATTTATACACCTATGAAAGCTTGCAAAATGCAATAACTCTGCATATCAATCCACTACTAAGTACCTTTCGGTAACTCTTGAACCTCACCTCAAGTAATTCATCCTATACAACCTTTCCCATCTCTAACATGCTATTTTAAAACAAACAACCATTTGCAATTTCAACAAAGAAGAATATGCACATACACATTGCTCTTCCACAACCATCATACTCAACCTATAAAATAGCATAACATACACAAAGGAGATCCTTAAATTCTTATCATTCGCAAAAACCTATCTTTCATTTCCATAACCTCTCACTTATAAGTAATAACGATTCATGTTCAAAGTCATCATCTCAAGTTGATAACTTTCCCAAATATACCTAATAACCTCATCCTTAATTAATTCCTATTTCAACTCCACCTAATCCCTACATAAATTCACATTTCAACTTAACAATCATCCATACACAAATTCATATTTCATTAACATCATAGAATAAGAGTTTTACAAAGCTTTAATGGCATTTCAAGCCACATTACATCATCGGTATCTAAATTCAAAATCAAAAGATACAAAACCCAATAATTCTCGAATTGCGACTAAAGTCTCGTTTTACATGAACTAACTTCAAATACAAAAATATGCCAAATCAGAGTGATGCGTTGACTCTTTTTCACTCAGTCTGTTACTCACCACCTGAATAGGGGAAGGAGAGTGAGGGTGAGCTTAAAAGCTCGTGGGTAATAGTTTATAATTGATAACAAGCAAAACCATTGAAATTATTCATTTGTCATAGAAAATTCTTATTGAATCATAAAACACGTGGTTCTTAAATTTTCAATCAAATTCACAATAAAACAAATCATGTATACATCAACTTGACAATTCACAGATGCAATGTGCAACAAATGGCTCGAGGGTTCTGTGGAACAAAACAAAACAGAAGTTTACTCCGTGAACAAAACAAGTCCACTTTTCGGATCTCGTGTGCCACAAGCGGGCAGCCGGGAGAAGGCTTTATGTCTACGTGCATGTGACTACGAAACTGTTCCACTCTTGCCCAATCACAAACAAATTTATGCTCAATTCATTTCCATACATTTCCATATTCTCATGCTTTTTCCTCTTTTTTGAATATACAAAATGCCATGACACATTTCAATGGCATAATATGATCATACATCACAATGTAGTTTTCCACATTCCCAATAATTCAAATCCAATCAATTAAGCATATACACAAATATAAGCAAATTCTTTAAATCATTTAAAAGCAATATACAACATTTACGAAGTACTTGAAATCATTTTATTCTCTTGATTTGGAAAAATTTTAATGGCTCATTATTCAATTATAAACGTGAAACCTACCTTAATTTCCTTGCTTAAAACCTTGCTCAAGGGTGCCTCTCCTCTTTCCTTTCTTAATTTCCTTTATCAAAGACAAAAATTCCCATTCAATAGGAATTCAAATTGGAGAACCCACATGACATATTCATTAAAATTGATCCTAGAATTCTTAAACCCATACATTTCATAAGTTTTATGAATCAAAACCCTTCCAAAAATCCAAAAGATTAAAAACAATCTTACCTTGAATCTTCACCAAATAGTGAGATTGTTGGCTCTAATGGAAACTCTAATCCTCCTCTCCTTTTTCCCTTCTTAAACAACTTTAAATTTTCTCTTGAACACTAAGAAATGAAGAACCCTAAGTCTACTTCCTTCCTTTCTTGCAAAAACCGAAACACTTAACTCTCTTTTCTCATTTTCAGTGTTCTCTTCTTCTTTCTATCTCCAATCCACATTTTTACTCCTCTCCAAAGCAAGACAACATTCAATTTTTCTGTTTATGCCCTTAATGGGTGAGTAATGTCCAATTTGCCCTTCCTTATAAGCATTATAACTTTAAGGCTTAAGTAATCTTCCAAAAATGCCCTTGAAACTTCTTATAACCTTAACACTTTAATTCCATTAACTTATGTCATGTAAACTTACTAACATTAACATAATAATACCTACTCCAAAATTAAATCCATCAAAACCTCATAATTCATTTAAATCATGCTTAATTAGAGAAAAAAATTTGGGGGCCAACACTTGTCACCTCCCTGTTGAAATAGAGTGTTGATATAGGGAGGTTCCAATCGATGTTTTGATGAAAAGAAAATATAATTACTACTAATGAGTTTATTGTTTTAATAAAAATCAATATAGGAACAAGCTGAAGTCATAAACTCAAGAAGATAACTTATGATGTTGATAAAGAGAAGTTGAAGTTTACAATTGTCAAATTGAAGATTAAATCAAGAACAAAAGAAGATCAAGATTTATTAAGGCCAATTTACATTTTGTATTATTATTTGTAAGCTCACTTTATTAATTTGATGATCCAAAAGGCTCACCATGTATAACCATTTCATCTTACTTCATTACATGAGTCTTTCCATTTATCAAAAAGCATTGAAGTTTTTAGTTTTAATATAAAAGCCTTTTGATCTTTAAAACAATCTTTAAAAAACTTTTAGGGAAGTGATTAAATCATATTTGAGGTTCCAATTACGTTTTGATGATAATAAAACATAATTACTACTAATGAGTTTATTATTTTAATTAAAACAATATAAGATCAAGTTGAAGTCATAAACTCTAGAAGATAGCTTATGAATTTGATATCAAGAAGTTGAAGTTTAAAAACGTCAAAACAAAGATCAAATCAAGAATAGAAGAAGATCAAGGCTTATCAAGGTCATTTTACATTTTGTATTATTATTGGTAAGCTCACTTTATTAATTTCACGATCTAAAAGGCTTACCATGCATAATCATTTCATCTTACATCATTGCATAAGTCTTTCTAGTTATCAAGAGGCATTGAAGCTTTGATTTTTAGGGTGTTTGGTCGATCTATAAATATTAGTAGTCGACTAATATGTCTTAAAGTTGTTATATTTGACGCACTGTAAGTTTGTTGTAGCATTGGTAGATATATTAGTCGAGTAATGTGTCATATTAGCCAACCAATATGTGTCCTAGTTGATCAGTGTCTAGTGATTAGTAAAGGTAGTGTTATAAATGCATATTGGTTAACCAGCACACTGCATATAGCCATTGTAATGGCTAGTTCTTGACTCCAACGACTATTTGGGTTTCAGTATTGTATACATACATTTCAAAGAGTTTCCAATTATTTGAGCATCATTATGTCATATTTATGAGAATGAGCTATTTTGAGTTATCAAGTGATTGAGCCTAAGTTTATCATATAAATTAGCTACACTTTCATAGATTTTAATATACTTTTTGACTCTTAATGCTTGATTTTGTTCTTAAATTAGTCCCTTACTGTGAGTTTACATTTTATGCAATTTGTTAGTAAAAATTGTTACAAATTGACATTAATTGCATTATATTTTTTTTCTAAGGACAATTGATAGTGCAAATTGTTATTTTATATTGTAGAGGACAAAGGAGTCAAAAGGGATTGGATGAGTCAACAAAACGTGAGTTCCAGGACACACGCCATGGCGCATCAAGAAGAAAGCACGTCGGGACATAAACTCATCATCTCGCCACGACGCATCATCGTCTAACATTTCGCCGCGGCGTAAACTAATTACTCCGCTGCGACGAGCGATCCAGAAAGCGCACGCCGCGGCGCAGCTCCCTCATTGTCGCGACGAACAGTCGGGCATCTGAACTTAATTTGGAAAACTCTCTCACCATTTCTGCCCGACCCGGATCCATCCTATAAATACATTTACCAAATTAGGTTTAAAGAGAGCTGGCAGTCAACAGAGATGAAAAAATCCTTCATCCGACCCTCGACAACCAGTATCATTTCTCATCTGCGACCATCATCCGCTATTGTCGATCACTTCATTGTCAACTCCACCGCCAGTCTCTATTGCTAACATGGGTAACACCGGAGCTTCAGCAGTCATGAAATGGTCCGGAGTCATGCGCGGCTAGTCCAACATTTCCTCTTGAAAATGTAGCATTACCTTGACTTCACCAGGCTTCAAAGGAGAGTTAATCTTATATTGTCAAGTTTAACTACATAGTTGTAAATTTCTGAGTTAGGGTTTACGGCAGTGTAGTTAAATTAGCTTGATTAGAGTTTAATCAAGTGTTAGAACAATGTCTTGTGTTATGGATTTGGTTATATGTAGAACTTTGATGCTTAATATATGAAGTTTCATATATGTCTTTTGGTGATTGTGTTAGTGCTCTTTATCTTCCTAGTTGTATTTGATATTGAGATTGTGCTTGATCCAATTGACCACTTGCATTAACTTGTCCATTTCACACACTAAAATGCATTTAACAAGGTTTTAAGAAATGAAGTTCATCGATTAAAACCTTGAACTTAAAGGGTTCTTTAAGTTTTTTTTAATCGAAAACTTAGTGAATTTCACTCCCTGGAAATTTGTTTTGAACCATGATAGCCTAAGCTTGTTTTCAAAAGAACTTTATCATATTCTATTATTATTTGAATTTTAAACTTCCAATTTCCCAAAAATCCAAAAATACCTTTTATACATTCTTTTCTAATTTAGTCAAATTTCTTTAATTCATACCAATGATCCAAACCCCCCCCCCCCCCTTTTATCAACTTAATTTGTATTTTTGACAATTAGGCTAGGTTACACCTTTTTCGTTAGGTTCCAATCAAGTGAGACGACCCGAGGTTGCATCCTATATTGCAATCCTTGGAATTTAAATCTTTGACTCGATTTCCAAGGGACTGATCTTAAGATCGAATGACAGAGTCGATCAAAATGGTGTCGTTGCCAGGGAACCAAAAAATTGGTTTTCCGTAGGTTAGCCATTGTCAACTTTATTTGTCGTTGATAATAGGAATTTTTACTTTTGCATCGCATTTTGGATAGTTTAATTTTCATACTTATCCATAATATAGATTTTAATTTTCCTTTACATAAGCATACATTTAGAAACATTATGCATACATTTAGAAACACAAACACAGCATACTTGCATACTTTCATTTTCCATACTTAGCAATCTTTCACACATACACACGCTCATACATACATCTATACACTTATACACTCGCATCCATAACATTTCACTTTTTGCTTGACTTTGTGTGATTGTGGGTTAAATTTTGTTACAATTTCGTTTCTCTTAGAATGGTTCTTTTGCATGCCCAGGGATATTACACTGGTACCTTTCTAACCTGAAATCGAGAAATATTTAAGAAAGATTAGGAAAGAGAGGAAAGAACAAGAGAGACGTAGGGTAGTTGAATAAGAAGGGGAGAATATGGCTAAGAACCCCAACTTCATGCAAAATCCTAACTTTCTTGCAAACCAACCTAGAAATGAAGATAATTGAGGAAATGGTGAGCACGAGAGAGTAGGAGAGAATAATGAGAACCAAAGACGTAGAACTATTAGGGAAGCGACAACTTCTGACGTTAACTATGACCCATTCACTGCTGCTTGCCCTAATTTTGATGTTAATTTTGAAGTCAAAGGCTTGTTGATTAATTCCCTTCCTAAATTCCATGGTTTGGCAGGAGAAGATCCATACATGCACCTACAGTCATTGTCGATGATTTGTCAGAGTATGAAGCCAGTATGAGCATCATTTGACCAAGTTCTATGGAAGGTGTTTCATCTGTCCTTGAAAGGAAAGGCACGGAAGTGGTACATGAGCCTCCTGAGGCATGTGGCAAATGCCTATTATAGCTGGGCCAATTTGAGGAAAGCCTTTTTGAAGAAGTACTTTCCAGCCTTCAGGACATCATCTATGAGGAAGGAAATTTATTTAGCAAGACAAGATTATGACGAGTCTCTGTATGATTACTGGAACCGCTTCCAAGACCTACTATCAAGATACCCCCATCACCAAATTCCTAATGAGCAATTGATGCAATACTTTTATGATGGGTTAAAGAGTCAGGAGAAAGGTATGCTAGACGCAGCATCTGGAGGATCGTTGATTGACCTTACGGCGTCAGAAGCGTGGGACTTGATTGAGAAGATGGCTCTAAACCATCAACAGTACAGTGTGAGAGATTCCAGAGAAGTGCATGAACTGGGAGCTTCAACGGCTCAAGCCAAGAGAATGGAAAGTCTAGAATTGAAGGTGGATTCACTGGAGAATAGGATAACATCGCAGCTATCTTTCATCACTGCCGAATTGAAGAACTTGAATGTGC
>JAOTAX010117799.1:0-23260 GCA_025629825.1 Erythroxylum guanchezii | reverse complement strand
GTGTGTATTAATTCCATGATTTTATTGTAGAACTCTACGAAAAGCTTTAAAGATCTATTCAACCCCCCTTCTAGATCGTTTACATAAGGAGGGCTACACAAAAAAAACTATGTTAGAGACCTCCAAATCAGAATCTAACTATTGTATGTCAAGTTGCAAGACTAAGAAACAACATACTAGAATTACGTCCCGATCAAAGATCGTTTGGTAATCGATCAAGACTAAAGCAAATTTTGATATGAACGTTTTCTCTCTTCTAGGCAATTTTCACTTTGGCAAAAAAATAATAATAATCATTACTAAAATATCACAAAATATGAAGTCGTATACAAGGAAGGCTACATAGAAAATACTAAGATAGAGAGAACCAAATAAGATTTTAACCATTAGATGTCAAGATGCAAGACTTAGGAATAACATACTAAAATTTTGTCACGATCAAAGATCGTTTGATCATCAATAGAGACTAAAGTAAATTTTTATATGAACGTTTTCTCTCTTATGTGCACTTTCTTCTTTGGTACAAAAAAATCCAATAATCATTACCATTATAAGAATCTAACCATTGAATGTCAAGTTGCAAGACTAAGGAACAATATAACCATTGAATGTAAGGTTGCAAGACTAAGGAACAATATACTAAAATTTCGTCTCGATCAGAGATCGTTTGGTCATTGATCGAGACTAGAATAAATTTTGACATGAATGTTTTCTCTCTTTTGGGCACTTTTCTCTTTAGCACAAAAATATATAATAATCATCACCAATATATGACATAATACAAATTCGTATACAAGGATGGTTAGACAGAAAATACTAAGTTAGAGAGCTCCAAATCAGATTCTAACGATTGGATGTCAAAATGCAAGACTCAGGAACAACATACAAAAATTTTGCCCCGATCAGAGATCGTTTGGTCATCGATCGAGACTAAAGCAAATTTTGATATGAACGTTTTCTCTTTGGCACAAAAGATCAATTAATCATCACCAATATATGACCTAATACAAACTCGTATACAAGGAGGGCTAGACAGAAAATGCTAAGATAGAGAACTCCAAATCAGATTCTAACAGTTGGATGTCAAGATGCAAGACTCATGAACAACATACTAAAATTTCTTCCCGATCAGAGATCGTTTGGTCATCGATTAAGACTAAGTTGGATGTCAAGATTCAAAACTCAGAAACAACATGCTAAAGCATTTTGATTTGAACCTAGAATACTAAGTTGGATGTTAAGGAGGGATAAACCTAGAATACTAAGTTGGATGTCAAGATTTAAGACTCAGAAACAACATACTAAAATTTTGTTCCGATCGGAGATTGTTTGGTTATTCTTCGAAACTAGAGCAAATTTTGATTTGAACGCTTTCTCTCTTCTGGGCACATTTCTCTTTGGCATAAAAAATCTAATAATCATCATCAACATATAACATAATACAAACTCGTATACAAGGTGGGCTAGAAAGAAAATAATATGTTAGAGAGCTCAAAATCAGATTCTAACCGTTGGATGTCGAGATGCAAGACTCCGGAACAACATACTAAAATTTAGTCCCCATCAGAGATCATTTATTCATCGATCCAGACTAGAACAAATTTTGATGTGAACTTTTTCTCTCTTCTGGGCACATTTCTCTTTTGCAAAAAAAAAATCTAATAATCATCACCATCATATTACATAATACAAACTCGTATACAAGGAGGGCTATACGGAAAATACTAAGTTAGAGAGATCCAAATTAGATTCTAATTGTTAGATGTCAAGATGCAAGGCTTAGGAACAACATACAAAAATTTTGTCCCGATCAGAGATTATTTGGTCATCGTTCGAGACTACAGCGAATTTTTAAGTGAACGTTTTCTCTCTTCTAGGCACTTTTCTCTTTAGCACAAAAAAATCTAATAATAATCACCAATATTTGGCGTAATACAAACTCGTATACAAGGAGGGCCAGATAGAAAATACTAAGTTAGAGAGCTTCAAATCAGATTCGAGCCGTTGGATGTTAAGATGCAAGACTCAGGAACAACATACTAAAATTTCGTCACGATCAGAGATCCTTTGGTCATCGATTGAGACTAGAGCAAATTTTGATATGAAAGGTTTATTTCTTCTGGCTACTTTTCTCTTTGGCATAAAAAAATCTAATAATCATCACCAATATAAGACCTAATACAAACTCGTATACAAGGAGGGCTAAACAGAAAATACTAAGATAGAGAGCTCCAAATTAGATTCTAACCTTTGGATATCAAGATGCAAGACTCAGATACAACATACTAAAATTTCGTTCCGATCACAGATCGTTTGGTCATCGGTTGAGAATAGAGCAAATTTTGATATGAACGTTTACGCTCCTCTGGGCTCTTTTCTCTTTGTCAATAAAAAATCTAATAATCATAACCAATATATGACAAAATAAGAACTCATAAACAAGGAGGGATAGACCTAGAATGCTAAGTTAGAGAGCTCCAAATCAGATTATAACCGTTGGATGTCAAGATTCAAGACTCAGAAACAACATACTAAAATTTTGTCCCGATTAGAGATCGTTGGGTCATCTGTCGAGACTAGAGCAAATTTTGATTTAAACGCTTTCTCTCTTCTGGGCATTTTTCTCTTTGGCATAAAAAATCTAATAATGATCACCAACATATAACATAATACAAACTCGTATTGAAGGAGGGCTATATAGAAAATATTATGTTATAGAGCTCGAAATCAGATTCTAACCATTGGATGTCAAGATACAAGACACAGGAACAACATACTAAAATTTAGTCCCCATCAGAGAACGTCCGGTCAATGATCGAGACTAGAGCAAATTTTGATGTGAGCATTTTCTCTCTTCTAGGCACTTTTCTCTTTTGCAAAAAAAAAATCTAATAAACACCACTAGTATATGACATACTACAAACTCGTATAAAAGAAAGGCTAGACAAAAAATACAAAGTTAGAGAGCTCCAAATTAGATTCTAATCGTTGGATATCAAGATGCAAGACTTAGGAACAAGATACTAAAATTTTGACATTAACGTTTTCTCTCTTCTGGGCACTTCTTTGTTTGGCACAAAAAAATCTAATAATAATCACCAATATATGACATAATACAAACTCGTATGCAAGGAGGGGTTGACAAAAAATTCTAAGTTGGACAGCTCCAAATCAAATTCTAACCTTTGGATGTTAAGATGCAAGACTTAGGAACAACATACTAAAATTTTGTCTCGATCAGAGATCATTTGGTGATCGAATGAGACTAGATCAAATTTTAATATGAATGTTTTCTCTCTTCTGGGCAATTTTCTCTTTAGCACAAAAAAATCTAATAATCATCACCAATATATGACAAAATACGATACGAACTCGTATACAAGGAGTTCTAGACAGAAATACAAAGTTAGAGAGCTCCAAATCAGATTCTAACTGTTGGATGTCAAGATGCAAGACTGATTAATATCTTATTAAAATTTTGTCCCGATCAGAGATCGTTTAGTCATCGATCGAAACTAGAGCAAATTTTGATATGAATAGCTTCTCTCTTCTGGGCACTTTTTATCTTTGGCACCAAAAAAATCTAATAATCATTGCCAATATAAGACCTAATACAAATTCGTATAGAAGGAGGGTTACACAGAAAATACTATGTTAGAGTGCTTGAAATCAGAATCTAACCGTTAGTCACTTTGGCACAAAATATTCTAGTAGTCATAACCAGTATATGACAAAATAAGAACTCGTATACTAGGAGGGATAGACCTAGAAAACTAAGTTAGATAGCTCCAAATTAGATTCTAACCGTTAGATGTCAAGATGCAAGACTCAAGAACATCTTACTAAAATTTTGTACCGATCAGAGATCATTTAGTCATCGGTCGAGTTAGAGCAAATTTTGATATAAACGTTTTCTCTCTTCTTGGCACTTTTCTCTTTGACACAAAAAATTCTAATAAACATTGCCAATATAAGACATAATACAAACTTGTATATAAGTAGAATTATACAGAAAATACTATGTTAGAGACCTCCAAATCAGAATCTAACTATTAGATGTCAAGTTACAAGACTAAGGAACAACATACAAAAATTACGTCCTGATCAGAGATCGTTTAGTGATCGATCAAGACTAAAGCAAATTTTGATATGAACGTTTTCTCTATTCTGGGCAATTTTCACTTTTGCACAAAAAAAATCTAATAATCATCACTAAAATATGACAAAATACGAAATCGTATACAAGGAGGGCTAGACAGAAAATAATAAGTTAGAGAGCTCCAAATCAGATTCTATCCCTTAGATGTCAAGATGCAAGACTCCGGTACGACATACTAAAATTTTATCTCAATCAAAGATCGTTTAGTCATCGATAGAGACTAAAGTAAATTTTTATAGGAACTTTTTCTCTCTTCTGTGCACTTTTCTCTTTGGCACAAAAAAATCAAATAATCATTACCAATATAAGACATAATACAAACTCGTATACAAAGAGGGCTATACAGAAAATACTAGGTTAGAGGGCTCCAAATCAGAATCTAACCATTGGATGTTAAGTTGCAAGACTAAGGAACAATATACTAAAATTTCGTCCCGATTAGAGATCGTTTGGTCATCGATCGAGACTAGAATAAATTTTGACATGAATGTTTTCTCTCTTCTGGGCACTTTTATCTTTTTCAGAAAAAAATATAATAATCATCACCAATATATGACATAATACAAACTCGTATACAAGGAGGGTTAGATAGAAAATACTAGTTAAAGAGCTCGAAATCAGATTCTAACCATTGCATGTCAAGATGCAAGATTCAGGAACAACATACTAAAATTTCGTATCGATCAGAGATCGATTGGTCATCCATCGAGACTAAAGCAAATTTTGATATGAACGTGTTCTCTCTTCTAGGCATTTTTCACTTTGACACAAAAAATCTATTAATCATCACCAATATATGACCTAATACAAACTCGTATACAAGGATAGCTAGAATACTAAGTTAGAGAGATTCAAATCAGATTCTAACCGTTGGATGTCAAGCTTCAAGACTCAGAAACAACATACTAGAATTTTGTCCCAATCGGAGATCGTTTGGTTATCTGTCAAGACTAGAGCAAATTTTGATTTGAACGCTTTCTCTCTTCTGGGCACTTTTCTCTTTGGCATAAAAAATCTAATAATCATCATCAACATATAACATAATACAAACTCATATACAAGAAGGGCTAGAAAGAAAATAATATGTTAGAGAGCTCAAAATCAGATTCTAACAGTTGGGTGTCAAGATGCAAGACTCATGAACAACATACTAAAATTTAGTCTCCATCAGAGATTGTTCGGTCATCGATCGAGACTAAAGCAAATTTTTATGTGAACGATTTCTCTCTTCTGGGCACATTTCTCCTTTGCAGAAAAAATTCTAATAATCATCACCATCATATGACATAATACAAACTCGTATACAAGGAGGGTTATACAGAAAATACTAAGTTAGAGAGCTCCAAATTAGATTATAATCGTTGGATGTCAAGATGCAAGGCTCAGGAACAACATACAAAAATTTCATCCAAATCAGAAATTATTTGGTCATCGATCGAGACTAGAGCGAATTTTTATATGAATGTTTTCTCTCTTCTGGGAACTTTTCTCTTTGGTACAAAAAAATTTAACAATAATCACCAATATCTGACATAATACAAACTCATATACATGGAGGGCTAGACGGAAAATACTAAGTTAAAGAGCTCCAAATTAGATTCTAACCGTTGGATGTCAAGATGCAAGACTCAGGAACAAGATAATAAAATTTAGTCCCCAGCAGAGATCTTTCAGTCATCGATCGAGACTAGAGCAAATTTTGATGTGAATGTTTTCTCTCTTCTGGGCACATTTCTCTTTTGCAAAAAAGATTCTAGTAATCATCACCATTATATGACATAATACAAACTCATATACAAGGAGGGCTACAAAGAAAATACTAAGTTAGAGAGCTCCAAATTAAATTCTAATCGTTGGATGTCAAGATGCAAGGCTCAGGAACAACATACAAAAATTTAGTCGCCATCAGAGATCGTTCGGTCATTGATCGAGACTAGAGTAGAATTTGATGTGAACGTTTTCTCTCTTCTGGCTCGTATACAAGGAGGGCCAGACATAAAATACTAAGTTAGAGAGATCCAAATCAACTTCTAACCGTTGAATGTCAAGATTCAAGACTCAGGAACAACATACTAAAAATTAGTCTTGATCAAAGATCGTTTGATCATCGATCGAGAGTAGAGAAAATTTTGATATAAATGTTTTCTCTCTTCTAGGCACTTATCTCTTTGGCACAAAAAAATCTAATAATCATCACCAATATATGACAAAATACGAACTCGTAAACAAAGAGGGTTAGATAGAAAATACTAAGTTAGAGGAATCCAAATCAGATTCTAAACGTTGGGTGTAAAGATGCAAGATTCAGGAGTAGCATACTAAAATTTCTTCCCGATCAGAGATCGTTTGGTCATCGATCGAGACTACAACAAATTTTGATATAAACGTTTTTTCTATTCTGGGCACTTTTCTCCTTGGCACAAAAAAATCTAATAATTATCACCAATATATGACATAATACAAACTCGTATTTATAAGGAGGGCTGGTCAAAAAATACTAAGTTAGAGAGCTCAAAATCAGATTCTAGCTGTTGGATGTCAAAAGGCAAGACTCAGGAACAAGATACTAAACTTTCATCTCGATTAGATATCGTTTGGTCATCGATCTAGACTAGAGCAAATTTTGATATGAACGTTTACTTTCTTCTGGCCAATTTACTCTTTGGCACAAAAAATCTAATAATCATCACCAATATATGACAAAATATGAACCG
Source organism: Erythroxylum guanchezii (assembly GCA_025629825.1). NCBI lineage: Eukaryota > Viridiplantae > Streptophyta > Magnoliopsida > Malpighiales > Erythroxylaceae > Erythroxylum > Erythroxylum guanchezii. The sequence continues at coordinate 16,387 of JAOTAX010117799.1, read as the reverse complement.
TATACAAGGTGGGCAAGACATAAAATACTAAGTTAGAGAGCTCTAAATTAGATTCTAACAGTTGGATGTCGAGATTCAAAACTCAAGAACAATATACTAAAATTTCGTCCCGATAAAAAATCGTTTGTTCTTTGAACAAGACTAGAGCATATTTTTATATGAACGTTTTCTATCTTCTGGGCACTTTTCTCTTTGGCACAAAAAATCTAATAATCACCCCAGTGTATGACATAATACAAACATGTATACAAGGTGGGTTAGACAGAAAATACTATGCTAGAGTGCTTCAAATTAGATTCTAGCAGTTTGATGTCAAGAGGCAAGACTCAGGAACAACATACTAACCGTTGGATGTCAAGATTCGTCCCGATCAAACAAATTTTGATTTGAACGCTTTCTCTCTTTTGGTCACTTTTCTCTTTGGCAAAAAAAATCTAAGAATCATCACCAATATATAACATAATACAAACTCGTATACAAGGAGAGTTAGACATAAAATATTATGTTAGAGAGCTCAAAATTAGATTCTAACAGTTTGATGTTAAGATGCAAGACTCAGGAAGAATATACTAAAATTTAGTTCCCATCAGAGATCGTTCGGTCATCAGTCAAGACTAGAGCAAATTTTGATGTGAATGTTTTTTCTCTTCTAGGCACATTTCACTTTGGCTCAAAAAATTCTAATAAACGTCACCAATATATGACATAACACAAACTAATATACAAGGAGTGTTAGACAGAAAATACAAGGTTAGAGAGCTCCAAATTAGATTCAAACCATTGGATGTCAAGATGCAAGACTCATAAGTAACATACTAAAATTTCGTCCCGATCAGAGGTCGTTTGGTCATCGATCGAGACTAGAGCAAATTTTGATATGAACGTTTTCTCTTTTCTTGCGCTTTTCTCTTTGGCACAAAAAAAACTAGTAATAATCAGTAATATATGACATAACACAAGCTTGTATACAAGGAGGGCTAGACAGAAAATACTAAGTTAGAGAGCTTCAAATCAGATTCTAATTGTTGGATGTCAAGATGCCAGACGTAAGAACAACATACTAAAATTTCGTCTCAATCAGAGATCGTTTGGTTATCGATCGAGACTAAATTTTTTTTTGATATAAACGTTTTCTCGGTTCCCTGCAATTTTCTCTTTGGCACAAAAAATATAATAATCATCACCAATATATGACAAAATACGAACTCATATACAAGAAGTGCTAGACAGAAAATACAAAGTTAGAGAGCTCCAAATTAGATTCTAACCTTTGGATGTCAAGATGAAAGACTTAAGAATAACTTACCAAAATTTTGTCCTGATCAGAGATCGTTTGGTCATCGATCGAGGTTAGATCAAATTTTGATATGAACGTTTTCCCTCTTATGGGCACTTTTCTCTTTGGCACAAAAAATCTAATAATAATTACCAATATAAGACATAATACAAACTCGTATGCAACGAGGGCTACATAGAAAATATTACGTTAGAGAGCTCGAAATCAGAATCTAACCATTAGATGTCAAGTTGCAAGACTAAGGAACAACATAATAAAATTTTGTCTCGATCAGAGATCGTTTGGTCATTGATCGAGACTAGAGTAAATTTTGATATAAAGGTTTTCTCTCTTCTGGGCACTTTTCTATTTGACACAAAAAATCTAATAATCACCACTAATATATGACATAAAACAAACTCGTATATAAGGAGGGCTAGACAAAAAAGTACTAAGATAGAGAGCTCCCAATTAGATTCTAACCGTTGGATATCAAGAGGTAAGACTCAGGAACAACATACTAAAATTTTGTCCCGATCAAAGATCGTTTAATCATCGATCGAGGCTTGAGCAAATTTTGATATGAACATTTTCTCTCCTCTAGGTAATTTTCTCTTTAACCCAAAAAAATCTAATAATCATCACCAATATATGACAAAATAGGAACTCGTATATAAGAAGGGTTAGACAGAAAATATTAAGTTAGAGAGATCCAAATCAAATTCTACCTGTTGGATATCAAGATGCAAGACTCAGGAACAACATACTAAAATTTTGTCTCGATCAGAGATCGTTTGGTCGTCGATCGAGAGTAGAGCAAATTTTGATATGAACGTTTTCTCTCTTCTTGGCACTTTTCTCTTTGACACAAAAAAATCTAATAATCATTACCAATGTAAGACATAATACAAACTCGTATATAAGGATGACTACACAGAAAATACTATGTTAGAAACCTCCAAATCAGAATCTAACTATTGGATGTCAAGTTGCAAGACTAAAAAACAACATACTAAAATTACGTCCCAATCAGAGATCGTTTGATGATCGATCAACACTAAAGCAAATTTTGATATGAACGTTTTCTCTCTTCTGGGCAATTTTCACTTTGGCGAAAAAAATATAATAATCATTACTAAAATATCACAAAATACGAAGTCGTATACAAGGAAGGCTAGATAGAAAATACTAAGTTAGAGAGATCAAAATAAGATTCTAACCATTAGATGTCAAGATGCAACACTTAGGAACAACATACTAAAATTTTGTCAAGATCAGAGATCGTTTGGTCATCGATAGAGACTAAAGTAAATTTTTATATGAGCGTGTTCTGTCTTATGTGCACTTTTCTCTTTGGCACAAAAAAATCCAATATTCATTACCAATATAAGACATAATACAAACTTGTATACAAAGAGGGCTACAAAGAAAATACTAAGTTAGAAGGCTCAAAATCAGAATCTAACCATTGAATGTCAAGTTGCAAGAATAAGGAACAATATACTAAAATTTCGTCCCAATTAGAGATCGTTTGGTCATTGATCGAGACTACAATAAATTTTGACATGAATGTTTTCTCTCTTCTTAGCACTTTTCTCTTTAGCACAAAATACGAAATCGTATACAAGGAAGGTTAGACAGAAAATATTAAGTTAGAGAGAACCAAATCAGGTTCTAACCATTAGATGTCAAAATGCAAGACTCAAGAACAACATACAAAAATTTTGTCACGATCAGAGATCGTTTGGTCATCGATAGAGATTAGAGTAAATTTTTATATGAACGTTTTCTCTATTAAGTGCACTTTTCTCTTTGGCACAAAAAAGTTCAATAATCATTACCAATATAAGAAATAATACAAACTCGTATACAAAGAGAGCTACAAAGAAAATACAATGTTAGAAGGCTCCAAATCAGAATCTAACCCTTGAATGTCAAGTTGCAAGACTAAGGAACAATATACTAAAATTTCGTCCCGATCAGAGATCGTTTGGTCATTGATCGAGACTAGAATAAATTTTGACATGAATGTTTTCTCTCTTCTTGGAACTTTTCTCTTTAGTACAAAATACGAAGTCGTATACAAGGAAGGCTAGACAGAAAATATTAAGTTAGAGAGATCCAAATCAGATTCTAGCCGTTGGATATCAAGATGCAAGACTCAGGAACAACATACTAAAATTTTGTCCCGATCAGAGATCGTTTGGTCATCGATCGAGACTAGAGCAAATTTTGATATTACCGTTTTCTCTCTTTTGAGCACTTTTCTCTTTGGCACAAAAAAATCTAATAATCATCACCAACATATGACTTAATACAAACTCGTTTACAAGGAGGGCAAGACAAAAAAATACTAAGTTAAGGAGCTCCAAATCAGATTCTAACTGTTGATTGTCAAGAGTCAAGACTCAGGAACAAGATACTGAAATTTCGTGTCTATCAGAGATCGCTTGGTCATCGATCGAGAATTGAGCAAATTTTGATATGAACATTTTCTCTCCTCTAGGCAATTTTCTCTTTGACACATAAAAGCCTAATAATCATCACCAATATATGACAAAATACAAACTCGTAAACAAGGAGGGCTAGACAAAAAAAACTAAGTTAGAGAGCTCCAAATCAGATTATAACTATTGATTGTCAAGAGGCAAGACTCCGGAAAAAGATACTAAAATTTAGTCCCGGTCAGGGATCGTTTGGTCATCGATCGAGACTAGAGAAAATCTTAGTATGAACGTTTTCTCTATTCTGGACACATTTCTCTATGGAACAAAAAAAAAATCTAATAATCGTCAACAATATATGACAAAGTACGAACCGTATATCAAGCGGGCTAGATAGAAAATACTAAGTCAGAGAGCTCCAAATTAGATTCTAGCCGTTGGATGTCAATATGCAAGACTTAGGAATAACATACTAAAATTTCGTCCCTATCAAAATTCTTTATTCATCGATTAAGACTAGAGTAAATTTTGATATAAACGTTTTCTCTTCTGGACATTTTTCTCTTTGGCACAAAAAATCTAATAATCCCCACCAACGTATGCAGTAATACAAACACCTAAACAAGGAGGGCTAGACAAAAAAATACTAAGTTAGAAAGCTACAAATCAGATTCTAACCGCTGGATGTCAAGATGCAAGACTCTGTAACAACATACTAAAATTTTGTCCTAAGCAGAGATCGTTTGGTCATCGATCGAGACTTTAGCAAATTTTGACATGAACGTTTTCTCTCTTCTGAGCAATTTTCTCTTTGGCAAAAAAAAACTAATAACCTTCACCAATATATATGACAAAATATGGACTCGTATAGAAGGAGAGCTATACAGAAAATACTAAGTTATAGAGATCCAAATCAGATTCTAACCGTTTGATGTCAAGATGCAAGACTCAGGAACAACATACTAAAATTTTGTCCCGATTAGAGATCGTTTGGTCATCGATCGAGACTAGCGTAAATTTTGATATGAATGTTTTCTCTATTTTGGAAACTTTTCTCTTTGGCACAAAAAAATCTAATAATCATTACCAATATATGACATAATACAAACTTGTATATAAGGAAGGCAGGACAAAAAATCCTAAGTTAGAGAGCTCTAAATCAGATTCTAAGTGTTGGATGTCAAGAGGCTCAGGAACAAGAAACTAAAATTTCGTCCCGATCGGAGATTGCTTGGTCATTGATCGAGACTAAAGTAAATTTTGATATGAACATTTTCTCCCTTCTAGGCAATTTACTTTTTGGCACAAAAAAATCTAATAATCATCACCAATATATGACAAAATACGAACTCGTATACAAGGAGGGTTAGACAGAAAATTCTGAGTTAGAGAGCTTGAAATCAAATTCTAACCATTGGATGTTAAGATGCAAGACTCATGAACAACATACTAAACTTTCATCCCGATCAGAGATCGTTTGGTCATCGATTGAGACTAGAGCAAATTTTGATATGAACGTTTTCTCTCTTCTTGGAACTTTTCTCTATGGCATAAAAAAATCTAATAATCATCACCAATATATGAAAAAAAAATACGAACTGTTAGATGTCAAGTTGCAAGACTAAGGAACAACATATTAAAGTTTTGTCCCGATCTGATATCGTTTGGTCATCGATCGAGACTAGAGTGAATTTTGATATGTACATCTTCTCTCTTCTGGGCACTTTCTCTTTGCCACAAAAAAATCTAATAATCATTACGAATACAAGACATAATACAAACTAGTATACAAGAAGGGTTAGACAAAAAATACTAAATTAGAAAGCTCCAAATTAGATTCTAATTGTTGGATGTCAAGATGCAAGTCTCAGGAACAACATACTAAAATTTCGTCCCGATCAGAGATCGTTTGGTTATTGATCGAGACTTGAGCAAATTTTGATACGAAAATTTTCTCTCCTCTAGGCAGTTTTCTCTTTGACACAAAAAATTCTAATAATCATCACCAATATATGACAAAATATGAACTCGTATACAAGGAGTGCTAGACAGAAAATACTAAGTTAGAGAGATCCAAATCAGATTCTAACTGTTGGATGTCAAGATGCAAAACTCAGGAATAACATACGAGTTTGGGAACTTTCTCTTTGGCACAAAGAAATCTAATAATCATCACCAATATATGGCATATTACAAACTCGTATACAAGGAGAGTTAGACAAAAAATACTAAGTTAGAGAGCTGCCAATTATATTCTAACTGTTAGATGTCAAGAGGCAAGACTTAAGAACCAGATGCCAAAATTTCGTCCCGATCAGAGATCGCTTGGTTATCGATCGAAACTAGAGAAAATATTGATATAAACATTTTCTCTATTTTGGGCACTTTTCTTTTTGGGAAAAAAATTCTAATAATCATCACTAATATATGACATAATAAAACCTCGTATATAAGGATATCTAGACAGAAAACACTAAGCTAGAGAGCTCCAAATTTGATTTTAATTGTTAGATGTCAAGATACAAGACTCAGGAACAACATACTAAAATTTCGTTCCGATCAGAGATCCTTTGGCCATTGATCGAGACTAGAGCAATTTTTGATATAAACATTTTCTCTCTTCTGGGCATTTTTCTCTTTGGCACAAAAAAATCTAATAATCACAACTAATATATGACATAATACAAACTCGTATATAAGGAGCCCGAAAATACTAAGTTAGAGAGCTCTAAATTAGATTCTAATCGTTGGAAGTCAAGATGCAAGACTCAGGAACAACATACTAAAATTTCGTTTGATCAGAAATCGCTTGGTAATCGATCGAGATTAGAGCAATTTTTGATATGAACGTTTTCTCTCTTCTAGGCACTTTTCTCTTTGGCACAAAAAATCTAACAATCACCACTAATACATGACATAATACAAACTCGTATACAAGGAGCGCTAGACAGAAAATACTAAGTTAGAAAGCTTCAAATCAGATTCTAACCATTGCATGTCAAGATGCAAGACTCAGGAACAGCATACTAAAATTGTGTCCTGATTAGAAATCGTTTGGTCATCGATCAAGACTAGATCAAATTTTGATATGAATCTTTTCTCTCTTCTGGGCAATTTTATCTTTGGCACAAAAGAAATCTAATAATCGTCACCAATATATGACATAAAACAAACTCGTATACAAGGAGCGCTAGACAGAAAATACTAAGTTACAAAGCTCTAAATCAGATTTTAATCGTTAGATGTGAAGATGCAAGATTCAAGAACAACATACCAAAATTTTGTCTCGATTAGTGATCGTTTGGCCATCGATCAAGACTAGAGCAAATTCTGATATTAACGTTTTCTCTCTTAAGGGCAATTTTCTCTTTGGCACAAAAAATCTAATAATCATCACCAATATAAGACATAATACAAACTCGTATATAAGGAGGGCTAGACAGAAAATACTATGGTAGAGAGCTCCAAATCAGATTCTAACCGTCAGATGTCAAGAGGCAAGTCTCAAAAACAACATAGTAATATTTCACCCCGATCATAAGTCGTTCGTTAATCGATTGAGGCTTGAGTAAATATTGATATGAACGTTTTCTCTCTTCTGGGCACCTTTTTCTTTGGCACAAAAAAATCTAATAATCATCACCAATATATGACATAATACAAATTCGTATACAAATAGGGCTAGACAGAAAATACTAAGTTCAGGAGCTCCAAATTAGATTCTAACCGTTAAATGCAAAGATGCAAGACTCAGGAAAAAACATACTAAAATATTGTCCCGATCAGAGATCATTTGGTCGTCGATCGAGACTAGAGAAAATTTTGATACGAATGATTTCTCTCTCCTGGGCACTTTTCTCTTTGACACAAAAAAACCTAATAATTATCAACAATATATGACATAACACAAACTCGTATATAAGGAGGGCTAGACGGAAAATACTATGTTAGAGAGCTGCAAATCAGATTCTAATTGTTGGATGTCAAAATACAAGACTCATGAACAACATACTAAAATTTCGTCACGATCAGAGATCATTTGGTCATCGATCGATACTAGAGCAAAATTTGATATGAACCTTTTCTCTCTTCTAGGCACTTTTCTCTTTGGCATAGAAAAAATCTAATAATCATCAACAATATATGATATAATACAAACTCGTATACAAAAAGGACTAGATAGAAAATACTATATTAGAGAGCTCGAAATCAAATTCTACCTTTTGGATGTCAAGAGGCAGGACTTAAGAACAACATACTAATATTTTGATATCAATCAGAGGTCGTTTGGTAATCGATCGAGCCTTGAGCAAATTTTGATATGAACGTTTTCTCTCTTATGGGCACCTTTCTCTTTGTCATAATAAAATCTAATGATCATCACCAATATATTACATAATACAGACTCGTATACAAGGAGGGCTAGACTGAAAATACTATGTTAGAGATATGTAAATCAGATTCTAATCGTCGGATGTCAAGAGGCAAGTCTCAAGCACAACATACTAATATTTCACCTCCATCAAAGGTCGTTCGATAATCGATCGAGGCTTGAGTAAATTTTGATATGAACGGTTTCTCTCTTCTGGGCACCTTTCTCTTTGGCACAAAAAAATTTAATAATCATAATCAATATATGACATAATGTAAACTCGTATGCAAATAGGGCTAGACAGAAAATACTAAGTTAGAGAGCACCAAATCAGATTCTAACCGTTGAATGTAAAGATGCAAGGCAAAGGAAAAACATACTAAAATTTTGTCTCGATCAGAGATCGTTTGGTCATCGATTGAGACTATATCAAATTTGGATATAAACATTTTCTCTCTTCTAGACACTTTTCACTTTGGCACCAAAAACCCTAATAATCATCAAGAATATATGACCTAACACAAACTCGTATACAAGCAGGGCTAGACAGAAAATACTATGTTAGAGAGCTCCAAATCAGATTCTAACCATTGGATGTCAAGATGCAAGATTTAGAAACGACGTACTAAAATTTTGTCCTGATCAGAGATCATTTGGTCATCGATGAAGACTACATCAAATTTTGACATGAACGTTTTCTCTCTTCTGGGCACCTTTCTATTTAGCACAAAAAAAATGTAATAATCATTACCAATATATGACATAATACAAATTCGTATGCAAATAGGGTTAGACAGAAATATTAAGTTAGAGAGCTCCAAATTAAATTCTAACTGTTGAATGCAAAGATGCAAGACTAAGAAAAAACATAGCAAAATTTTGCCCCGATCAGAGATCGTTTGGTCATCGATCAAGATTATAGTAAATTTTGATATAAACATTTTCTATCTTATAGGAACTTTTTTCTTTGGCACAAAAAAACCTAAAAATCATCAAGAATATATGACATAACACAAACTTGTATACAAGGAGGGCTAGAAAGAAAATACTATGTTAGAGAGCTCCAAATCAGATTCTAACCATTGGATGTCAAGATGTAAGACTCAGGAACAACGTACTAAAATTTTGTCCCGATCAGAGAACATTCGTTTATCGATCAAGCTAGAGCAAATTTTGATATAAATGTTTCTCTCTTCTAGGCAACTTTCTCTTTTGCAAAAAAAAATCTAATAATCATCCTAAATATATGACCTAATACAAACTCGTATACAAGGAGGGCTAGATAGAAAATGCTATGTTAGAGAGTTCCAAATCAGATCTTACCCGTTGTATGTCAAGAGACTAGACTCAAGAACGACATACTAATATTTTGATCTCGATCAAAGGTCGTTTGGTAATCGATCGAGACTTTAGCAAGTTTTGATTTGAATGTTTTCTCTCTTCTTGGCACCTTTATCTTTGGCAAAAAAAATTTAATAATCGTCACTAATATGTGACATGATACAAACTCGTATACAAGGAGGATTAGACAGAAAATACAAAGTTAGAGAGCTCCAAATCAGATTCTAACTGTTAGATTTCAAGATGCAAGACTCAAGAACAACACACTAAAATTTTGTCATGATTAGAAATCGGTTGGTTATTGATCGAGACTAGATCAAATTTTGAAATGAACACTTTCTCTCTTCTAGGCACTTTTCACTTTAGCACAAAAAACCTAATAATCATCACTAATATATGACAAAATACAAACTCGTATATAAGGAGGGCTAGACAGAAAATACTAAGTTAGAGAGCTCCAAATCAAATTCTAACCATGGGATGTAAAGATGCATGACTCAGGAACAACACACTAAAATTTTGTCCCGATCAGAGATCGTTTGGTCATTGGTTAAGAGTAAAGCAAAATTTGATATGAACGTTTTCTCTCTTCTGGGCACTTTTCACTTTGGCACAAATAAACCTAATAATCATAAAGAATATATGACATAACCCAAAATCGTATGCAAGGAGGGTACATAAAAAATACTATGTTGGAGAGCTTCAAATCAGATTCCAACCATTGGATGTCAAGATGCAAGACTCAGGAACAACATACAAAAATTTTGTCCCGATCAGAGATAATTTGGTTATCGTTCAATACTAGAGCAAATTATGATAAGAATGTTTTCTCTCTCTAGGAAATTTTCTCTTTCGTAAAATTTTTTTTAATAATCATCAGAAACATATGACCTAAAACAAACTTGTATGCAAGGAGGGCTAGATAGAAAATACTATGTTAGAGATCTCCAAATCAAATCTTACCTGTTGGATGTCAAGAGGCAAGACTCAAGAACAATATACAAATATTTTGTCTCGATTAGAGGTCATTTTGTAATCGATCGAGCCTTGAGCAAATTTTGATATGAACGTTTTCTCTTTTCTAGGCACCTTTCTCCTTGGCACAATAAAATCTAATGATCATCACCAATATATGACATAATACACAGTCGTATACAAGGAGGGCTAGACTGAAAATAGTATGTTAGAGATATGTAAATCAGATTCTAACCGCCGGATGTCAAGAGGCAAGACTCAAGCACAACATACTAATATTTCACCTCCATCAGAGGTCGTTCGTTAATCGACCGAGTCTTGAGTAAATTTTGATATGAACGTTTTCTCTCTTCTGGGCACATTTCTCTTTGGCACAAAAAAATTTAATAATCATCACCAATATATGACATAATGTAAACTCGTATGCAAATAGGGCTAGACAGAAAATACTAAGTTAGGGAGCTCCAAATCAGATTCTAATCGTTGAATACAAAGATGCAAGGCTAAGGAAAAACATACTAAAATTTTGTCTCGATCAGAGATCGTTTGGTCAGCGATCGAGACTATAGGAAATTTGGATATAAACATTTTCTCTCTTCTAGACACTTTTCTCTTTGGCACAAAAAACCCTAATAATCATCAAGAATATATGACATAACACAAACTCGTATACAAGCAGGGCTAGACATAAAATACTATGTTAGAGAGCTCCAAATCAAATTCTAACCATTGGATGTCAAGATGCAAGACTCAGAAACAACGTACTAAAATTTCGTCCTGATCAGAGATCGTTTGGTAATTGATCAAGGCTAGAGCAAATTTTGACATGAACGTTTTCCCTCTTCTGGGAACCTTTCTATTTGGCACAAAAAAATGTAATAATCATCACCAATATATGACATAATACAAACTCGTATGCAAATATGGTTAAACAAAAAATACTAAGTTAGAGAGCTCCAAATTAGATTCTAACCGTTGGATGTCAAGATGCAAGACTCAGGAACAACGTACTAAAATTTCATCCCGATCAGAGAACATTTGTTTATCGATTAAGACTAGAGCAAATTTTGATATAAATGTTTTCTCTGTTCTAGGCAATTTTCTCTTTCGCAACATACTAATATTTTGATCTCGATTAGAGGTCGTTCGGTAATCGATCGAGGCTTGAGCAAATTTCGATATAAACGTTTTCTCTCTTCTAGGCACCTTTTTCTTTGGCACAAAAAAAACTAATAATCATTACTAGTATATGATATAATACAACCTTGTATACAAGGAGGGCTAGACTGAAAATACTTAGATGGAGAGCTCCAAATTAGATTCTAACCGTTAGAGGTCAAGATGCAAGACTGATGAAAAACATACTAAAATTTTGTCCTGATCAGAGATCGTTTGGTCCTCGATCCAGACTAGAGCAAATTTTGAAATGAACATTTTTTCTTTTCTGGGCACTTTTCTCTTTGGTACAAAAAAATCTAATAATCATCACCAATATATGACCTAATACAAACTCGTATACATGGATGACTAGATAGAAAATATTATGATAGAGAGCTTTAAATCAGATTCTACCCATTGGATGTCAAGATGTAAGACTCAAGAAAAACATACTAATATTTTGATCTCGATCAGAGGTCATTTGGTAATCGATCGAGGCTTGAGCAAATTTTGATATTAACATTTTCTCTCTTCTCAACACTTTTCTCTTTGGCACAAAACAATCTAATAATCATCACTAATATATGACCTAATACAAACTCGTACACAAGGAGGGCTAGATAGAAAATACTATGTTAGAGAGCTCTAAATCAGATTCTACCTTTTAGATGTCAAGAGCCATGACTTAAGAACAACATACTAATATTTTGATCTCGATTAGAGGTCATTGGGTAATCAATCAAGGCTTGGGCAAATTTTGATATGAACGTTTTCTCTCTTTTGGGAAATTTTCTCTTTGGCATAAAAAAATCTAATAATCATCACCAATATATGACATAATACAAACTCGTATACAAAGAGGGCTAGATAGAAAATACTATGTTAGAAAGCTCCATATCAAATCCTACCCGTTGGCTATCAAAAGGCAATACTCGAGAACAACATATTAATATTTTGATCTCGTTCAGAGGTCATTTGGTAATCGATCGAAGCTTGAGAAAATTTTGATATGATCGTTTTCTCTTTTCTAGGCAGCTTTCTCTTTGGCACAAAAAAATCTAATAATCATTCCGAATATATGACATAATAAAAACTCGTATATATAGAGGGTTAGACAGAAAATGTCATGGTGCAAGACTCAGGAACAACATACTAAAATTTTGTCCCGATAAAAAATCGTTTGGTCATCGATTGAGATTAGAGCAAATTTTGATATGAACGTTTTCTCTCTTCTATACACTTTTCTCTTTGACGCAAAAAAACCTAATAATCATTAATAATATATGACATAACCCAAAACTCGTTTACAAAGAGAGCTAGATAGAAAATACTATGTTATAGAGCTCTAAATCAGATTTTAACAATATATTAAAATTTTGTCCCGATCATAGATCGCTTGGTCATAGATCAAGACTAGAGCAAACTGTGATATGAACGTTTTCTCTCTTCTGGGTAATTTGCTCTTAGGCACAAAAAATCTAACAATCATCACCAATATATGACATAATAAAAAATTGTATACAAAGAAGGGCTAGACAGAAAATACTAAATTGGAGAGCTACAAATCAAATTTTAACCATTGGATGTCAAGATGCAAGACTTAGGAATAACATACTAAAATTTCGTCCCGATCAAAGATCGTTCGGTCATCAGTCGAGACTAGACAAAATTTTGATATTAATGTTTTCTCTCTTCTACGCACTTTTCTCTTTGATATGAAAAAGTCTAATAATCATCACCAACATATAACATAATACAAACTCATATACAAGGAGGGCTAGACAGAAAATACCAAGTTAGAGGGATCCAAATCAGATTCTAGCCGTTGGATGTCAAGATGCAAGACTCAGGAACAACATATTAAAATTTCGTCCCAATCAGAGATCGTTTGGTCAGCGATCGAGAATAGAGCAAATTTTGATATCAACGTTTTATCTCTTCTGGGCACTTTTCTCTTTGGCACAAAAAAATCTAATAATCATCACCAGTATATGACATAATACAAACTCGTATAGAAAGAAGGCTACATAAAAAATACTAAGTTAGAGAGTTCTAAATCAAACTCTAACTATTGGATGTCAGAAGGCAAGACTCAGGAACATTATATTAATGTTTTGTCCCTATTAAAGATCGTTTGGTCATTAATCGAGACTAGAGCAAATTTTGATATGAACTTTTTCTCTCTTCTGGGCAATTTTCTCTTTGGCACAAATAAATCTATTAATCATAAACCAATTTATGACAAAATCAGAATTCGTACACAAGGAGGGCTAGACCTAAAATACTAAGTTAGAGAGCTCTAAACTAGATTCTAACTGTTAGATATCAAGATTCAAGAATCAGAAACAACATAATAAAATTTTGTCGCGATCAGAGATCGTTTGGTTATCAGTCAAGACTAGAGCAAATTCTGATATAAAAGTTTTCTCTCTTCTGTGCACTTTTCTTTTTGGCATAAGAAAATCTAATAATCATTACCAACATATAACATAATACAAACTCGTACACAAGGAAAGGTAGACAGAAAATACTAATTTAGAGAGTTCCAAATCAGATTCTAACCAATGGATGTCAAGAAGAAAGACTCAGGAACAATACACGATAATTTAGTCCCGACCAAAGATCATTTGTTCATCGATCGAGCTTAAAACAAATTTTGATATGAACATTTTCTGTCTTCTAGGTAATTTTCTGTTTCGCACAAAAAAATCTAATAATCATCACCAATATATGACCAAATATGAACTCGTATACAAGGACGGCTAGATAAAAAAACTAAGTTAGAGAGCTTAAAATCAGATTCTAACCGTTGGATGTCAAGAGGCAAGACTCAAGAACAACATCTTAAAATTTCGTCCCGAATAGAGATCGTTTGGTCATCGATCAAGAATAGAGCAAATTTTTATATGAACATTTTCTCTCTTTTGGACACTTTTCTCTTTGGCACAAAAAAATCTAATAATCATCACCATTATATGACGTAATACAAACGCGGATATAAGGAGGGCTAGCCAGAAAATACTATGTTAAAGAGCTCCAAATCAGAATCTAACCGTTGGATGTCAAGTTCCAAGACTAAAAAAGAACATACTAAAATTTCGTCCCGATCAGAGATCGTTCGGTCATCAGTCGAGACTAGAGAAAATTTTGATATTAATGTTTTCTCTCTTCTACGCACTTTTCTCTTTGACATAAAAAAATCTAATAATCATCACCAACATATAACATAATACAAACTCATATAAAAGGAGGGCTAGACAGAAAATGCTAAGTTAGAGGGCTCCAAATCAGATTCTAGCCGTTGGATGTTAAGATGCAAGACATAGGAACAACATATTAAAATTTCGTCCCGATCAGAGATCGGTTGGTCATCAATCGAGACTAGAGCAAAATTTGATATGAACGTTTTCTCTCTTCTGAGCACTTTTCTCTTTGCCATAAAAAAATCTAATAATCATCACCAATATATGATATAACACAAACTCGTATATAAGGAGGGCTAGAAAGAAAATACTATTTTAGAGAGCTCCAAATCAAAATCTAATCGTTGGATGTCAAGTTACAAGACTAAGGAACAACATACTAAAATTTCGTCCCGATCAGAGATCGTTTGCTCATCGATCGAGACTAGAGCAAATTTTGATATGAACGTTTTCTCTCTTTTGGGCAATTTTCTATTTGGCACAAAAAAATCTAATAATCATCCCTAATATATGACATAATACGAAGTCGTATATAAGGCGAGCTAGACAGAAAATTCTAAGTTAGAGAGCTCAAAATCAGAATCTAATCGTTGGATGTCAAGTTGCAAGACTACGGAACAACATACTAAAATTTCGTCCTGATCGGAGATCGTTTGTTCATCGATCGAGACTATAGCAAATTTTGATATGAACGTTTTCTCTCTTTTGGGTACTTTTCTCATTAGCATTAAAAAATCTAATAATCATCCCCAATATATAACATAATACAAACTCGTCTACAAGGAAGGCTAGACAGAAAATACTAAGTTAAAGATCTCCAAAACAGATTCTAACCGTTAGACGTCAAGATGCAAGACTCAGGAACAACATACTAAAATTTTGTTCCGATAAAAGATCGTTCGGTCATCGATCGAGACTAGAGAAAATTTTGATATGAACATTTTCTCTCTTCTTGGCACATTTCTCTTTTGCACAAAAAATTCTAATGATCATCACCATCATATGACATAATACAAACTCGTATACAAGGAGGGCTATACAGAAAATACTAAGTTAGAGAGCTCCAAATTAGATTCTAACCGTTAGATGTCAAGATGCAAGGCTCAAGAACAACATACAAAAATTTCGTCCCGATCAGAGATTATTTGGTCATCGATCGAGACTATAACAAATTTTGATACGAACGTTTTCTCTCTTCTGGGCAATTTTCTTTTTGGCACAAAAAAAGCTAATAATCCTCACTAATTTTTGGCAAAATATGAACTCGTATATAAGGAGGGATAGACCTAAAATACTAAGTTAGAGAACTCTAAATCAGATTCTAACCATTAGATGTCAAGATTCAAGAATCAGAAACAACAAACTAAAATTTCGTCACGATCAGAGATCATTTCGTCATCAGTCAAGATTAGAGCAAAT
This sequence comes from Erythroxylum guanchezii, assembly GCA_025629825.1. Lineage (NCBI taxonomy): Eukaryota > Viridiplantae > Streptophyta > Magnoliopsida > Malpighiales > Erythroxylaceae > Erythroxylum > Erythroxylum guanchezii. The sequence continues at coordinate 199 of JAOTAX010117799.1, read as the reverse complement.
TTTGATATAAACATTTTCTCTCTTCTGCATACTTTTCTCTTTGGCATAAAAAATTCTAACAATCATCACCAACATATAACATAATACAAACTCGTATACAAGGAGGGATAGACAGATTCATAGTTGTTTTTATGAGAAGCATGCGCATATAATTGATGAATCTATGATTGGAAATTTGTGCTCTTGATCTGGACATGAT
>JAOTAX010117794.1:0-23260 GCA_025629825.1 Erythroxylum guanchezii | reverse complement strand
AGTGTGATCAAGCCCATTGCCAACATCAAATGAGCCTACAGGGTTACACACAAAGAGTGATGTGATCTAGGCTTATTTTCTTGGGCCTAATTTGTTAGGCATTGAATAAATATATGTGAATATATTTATTCGGCTAGATTGAATTAAGCTGATGGGCTTTTATTATATGGGATATAATATGGGCCGAAACTTATTGGGCTTTAATGGGATTAGGTTTTCTCTATAAATAGAGAAACTTAGGTCTCATTAGAAAAGCTGAAGTAAGACAAAAAACCTAGCCACCACCGAGAGAAAACTGTGCAGCATTCAGAAAGGGTTTCAAGACAAGCTAGCACACGATAGTAGTTGCCCAGATCATTCATCCTCGCGTGGATATCGGTAGAGAGCATTCGCGCATTGCAGTGTCTATGAATCTGAAAAAGAAACAACCAATTTGTGTCAAAAGGTATTTTCGAACATGCTATGTATTTCAATTATACTTCTTATTATGTTATGGTCTGTTCTGCAATGTATTATGAATACTCGGGCCATATGCCATCCAACAGAGGCTCGAAGTAGGAGTGCCCTTCGTAGTAGCTCGGTGGAGAAGTGAATCCGTACTTTGTATCCTGCAAAAAGGAACACGTACAAAAAGAATAACCTAAAAATGAGCAAACTTCACATACCTTAGCTTGTTGGTCATCCCTCGGTACTTGTGTGGCTAAAGGTGTGAAATCCGCCACTTGATGGTCAAACCTGGAAGTTGCAACAGACAGAAACTCATTATCACAACAAGGAAAATATAAAAAATCAAAATCGAAAGCATACTGATAGTGAGCCATGTCGTTACAAGATCGAAAAATTAGAAAGAGTTGTGAAACTGAAACAAACAGAAGAAAATGTAACCAAGAGCAACGAAACCAAAAATAAAAACAAAAACAAAAACATCACTAACAAAATTCGTTAAGAAATTTCCCAGCAACGACACCAAAATTTGGTGATGCTGTCACCGGCAACCAAATTCAAAAGAAATCACTTCGGTTAATACAAATTAATGTAGTAGTGGTAAGTGGATATCGTTCTCATGAGAAATTTTTAACGGTAAAGATTAGCGAGTTTAAAACAAAAATAAAGTAACAAAAAAGGGGGTGGTTTTGCAATTTACGTAAATTAAGAAATTAGAAATAAAAAAAATAGAAATTAAAAAAAATAATTGGATCTGAAAATTTAAGAGACAAACCTTGGTTTCGGGTCACCGATGTTATCGCGCTAAAATAGATCCTCGATATAAAATTTCAATCATTAACAAACATACATTGGCGATATTTTCTCTTAAGTGTAATGACTAGAAACATGTATTCTAGCATTCTTATTAAACAACAACCTAGATACGATCATAGGTTTAATTGAATAATAGCTTTACGAACCAAGAACTAATAAGAAAGCTAAATACATTGACCATGTTAAAGGCTTCTCTCGCGTGGCATGGAGCTCCTTCATAGACTCCCTTATGATTATGAACTACGCAAATCCATTATGTGGGTTTGTGATAGTCCATTATATTATTATTGGAGATTCGCAAGAACTCCCATATGGACCTACCTAAACCATTCTGATTGCTTATGTATTTATGATGTGTTGACAAGTTTGATGAATGCATGGTTTATATTGTTTATAAATTGTTTGATAAGTTGAGAATTTTGGAATTATGTGTTTCATGGATTCAATGGCAATGAATATGATTAATGGTTTTGCTCGTTACTTCATTATAAACTTATTACTCACGTGCTTTTCAGTTCACCCCCATTCCCTCCCCATCTCCAAGTGATCAATAAGAGATCGAGTGATCAAGTCAAGAGATAAGGCTTCATTCCAATTTGCATGTTTTTGTATTTTTAGATAGTTTTTGGAAAACATAAGGCTTTAGCTACATTTCAAGTTTTACTTGTTCATGTGTATTTTGTACTTTGGGATTATGAGACCAATGATGTATTATGGCTTGAAATGCCCATTAAAGCTTTGTAAAATTCTTTTCTTTTGATGTTAATGAAATATGAATTGTGTATGGATGATGTTGAGTTGAAATTAGGTATACTTAAAGAAGTTACCAACTTTAGATGATGATTTTTCAACATGAATGGTTGTTACATACAAGTGAGATGTTATGGAAAAGAAAGATAGGATTTTGTGAATGATGAGAATTAGTTGTAAGTGATGAATCAAATGAGTATAGGTTAGAGAATTTAATGGAGTAAAGTTGGTAGTTGAATTGTTATGAAATGATGTTGCATTAGAGGAAGTGAATTTGTGACAATTTAGAGTGAAAGTAAGGTTAGGATAGATGTCGGAACCTTTGGGAATGCTTATAAGTGAGTTTTGTCTCACCTAACCTATGTCCGTTGGACAGACTTTAGGTCTGCTAAATAGACCTTCTCGGGTCTGGAAAGACCCCTAGCTTTGTCCATGTCTGTTAAATGGACATTAAGTCAGTTAAACGGACCTTCTCGGGTCTGGAAAGACCCCTAACCCTCTTGATGTCCGTTTTTGTGCAATGTATGTCCGTTTAGCGGACATTCACTATACACTTTAAGAAATTCGCGATTTTGACCCTTTAAATGGCAAAATCTCTCTTCACGGTCTTCACGAAAGTTGTAGATCTAAAATATCTCTTCGAAATTGTCCTAGAATGACCTTAATCTGACATTTCTAGTGAAATTTATACCTGTTGTCCCAAAACAAGTACAATATGATTGAGGACATAATCATAAGAATAGATTGTCGTGTATCAATTTACCAAATAGGGAATTTTTTGGATGGTATGAGAATGAAGATGAACTAATGATGGCTAATGAGATTTCATTGAAATAACCGTATGGGGTAATACGCTCACATTTCATGATTCAAGAGTTGGACTCTAGTAACGGGGTCTAACAAAGTGTTTCCAATGTGGTGAGCAGGGTCATTAGAAAAGAAATTGTACGGTCTACCTTGAGTCCCTCAAAAGCAAACAAGGTATGGGTTTCCTAAGTTCGTTAGGAACTAGGAATGTGGTAGATTCATCTGATTCTTGGATATTAGATTCAGAAGCCATGTTTGCAATTCTTTACAGGGGTTCTAGTAAAGGAAAAGACTACATAAAGGCTAGTTTCAAGTCAAGATAGCATATGAATCCTATGTTTCAGCAGAATCAGTACGAGTAATTATCTTAGACTTTCCAAGTGGTCATAGGTTATATTTGGAGGATGTATATTACATCCCAATGATTGTAAGGAACATGATTTCTATTTTTTGTCTAACAAATCTGGTTATTCCTTATATTTTGAAATTGTTGTTTCAATATATGAGAATAAGGATTTTATTTGTAATGCGATAATTAAACAGGGATTGTTCTTTATAGTATCTATGACAGGCTCACTAAACACCACATAATTAATAAAACCAAGACAATCTAATGATTCTAGCATTAATTCAAAATATCTGTGGCACTTAAAAATGGGCATATCAATTAGAAAAAACTTGATAGGTTAGTGAAAGATGGGATCCTTGCGAGCTTGGATAATGATCCATTACCCACTTGTGAATCTTGTATTGAAGGAAAAATGACCAAGGCCTCATTTCCTTCCAAAGGGAACAGATCTTAATCCACGTTGGACATGGTACATATTAATGTGTGTGGGCCCAAGAATGTACAAGCTAGAGGAGGTTATGAATATTTCATAACCTTTATAGATGATTACTCTAGACATGATTGTTAGACTCCGTTTCTGGAGCCCAACTATCTAGAGTCATAAAGCGTGAGTAGGTTTCCTTGTAGGGTTATTTCAATGAACCCTCACTTTCTTTCCATCAATTTTTTTGAAATCAACACCAAAGGCTATCAATTTTTGTTAAGAGGTAGAAAAATGTGTTAGGAATCTATTGGCTCAAGAATCACTTTATTCGAAGGTTGGGTTATGAAGTTATGGACAAAAGAATCAAACATGATTGCGTTCTCAACCATATTGTACCTGTTTTGGGACAATTAGCATAACTTTCACTAGAGATGTCAGATTGGGTCGTTTTAAGACGATTTCAAAGAGCACATCTAGATCTACAATTTTATGTAGAACTTGAAACAAGATTTTTCTTCTAAAAAGGTCAAAATCATAATTTACTATAGCTATTTTGTCGATGTCCGTTAAACGGACATAAATGTCCTTCTAACAAACATAGACCGGTTTGGGGGTGCTTTCCAGACCTAAGAAGGTCCATTTAATAGACATGGACTGGGTTGGGGGCCTTTTTAGACTCGAGAAGGTCCATTTAATGGACCTAATGTTTGTCTAACAAACATTTGTGACACCCAAACCCATCCAAAGGTTCTCCAATGCTTCCAACATCCATTTTAATATCACTTTCACTCATACCTCAAATTCACCCCTTTAGTGCAATATCACTTCATATCAATTCAACTACTAAGTATATCTCATTATCTCTTGAATCTCAACTCACTGATTCATCACATACAATCTTTCCAACTCTAACATGCTATTCTAATACCAGCAACAATTTACAATCACAACAAAGAAGACTATGCACATACACATTCCACTTCGACATCCATCATACTTAACCTTCAAAATAACATAATCATACACAAAAGGAACTTCTCAAACTCTCATTTTCATTTCTAAACAAAGTAAATGTTTGAACAAGCTTTACTTACATATCAACATACACATCAAACTTAATACAAAATACAAAAGGATGCTCTTATTTGATATGCCTATAAAGCTATCCAAATTAGTAACTAACTTAGTACAAAAGATTTCTAACTATCTTGGAGTTTTCGAATTCCTTCCAAGGATCGCTAATCTTCTCGTTTTGCACCTGAGGAGGGAAAACGATGGGTTGGGCTACACAGCTCAGTGGCTAATATATTTATAGCCATCGACAACGAGTCACAAAATCAAACATAAATGTGAATATTCATATAGGCACACACGTCTTATCTTAATCAAGCAATGTAAGTTTAGCACTCACAATTGCAATTCATAACTCATAGTTCAATACATCATCATATAAAACATATTGGATGTAATTTATCATCAAAGCATAACACTAAAATTGCATCATAACTTAACATATCAAAATGCAAATGCACAAAAAAATGGCTCGAGGGTTTCGTGGAACAAAATGGAGAAATCGAAGTTTACACCATGAATGAAATGAGTCCACTTTTTAGATCTCGTATACCACAAGTGGGCAGCCGGGAGAAGGCTTTGTGACGGTGTGCACGTGACTACGAAACGGTTCCACTCTTACCCAAACATAATCAACTCTCATGCTCAATTCAATCAATCACAAATTCATATTCTCATGCTTTTTCTTCTTTCTATTTAAATCAACATGCCATGATATAATTCCAAGGCATAGCATGATCATACTCACAATTCAATTATATCAAAATGTCATACATCTTTCAATGCATAACATAAAACACATCATAATGCATTTTCCACATAATAGCAATTAACAATTTAGCAATTCAAGCATATACACACACACATAGGCACATTGCTCATTTACACAATAACCATAAATATTTTACCCACCTTATTTCGCTTGAAAATCCAAACTTAATTGTGCCCTTCCTCTTGCTCTTGGGTAGGTTTTTCTTAATTTCCTAGCATAAAGAAAATTCTCATTCAATCCAAATTCAAATGGAAATCCCCTAAAACTTCCATAATCATAACAAATGAAATCAACACAAATTAAGCTCAAACCTAACCTACCCATAGTCCATCTAGGTTAGAAAACCCAAAACCTGGTTTAGAAACCCTAAAATTAAATGGGTTCCCTTAAACCATCTTCTTCTAACACAACACCCATTCATTCTCTACACAAAACTGCTTTCTCTCTCTAACTCCTCTAACAAAGCAAGAAGAAGAAGATGATTAACTTACCTTAACAAGCTTGATTTCCTCTTCTTTTCTTCTTCTTTCTTTATCTCTCACAATTTTCTCCTCTCTCTCTTCTCTCCCATGGTTTTTCTCTTCTCTTCTCTCTTTCCTACGTTTTCTTCTTCCCTCTTTGGCTGCTCACGAATTCTCTTCTTCTCTTCATTAATTCAAGACCATTTGCTTAGTCTTTCTTTCCATTTTGCCCCTCATTTAACTAGTCCTTCCATATTTACCCCTCTTTCATTTAATTTATTTTTTTCTACTAACTCTTTTAACCCATTAAACACCATATTAATTCTAGCTTAATTCTAACACTTCATTCTAATTTCTAATTTCTATTCATACTTGCTAATTTAATGGACTAAACTTTAAAAAATAATCAAACAAATAAATCGATAATAATTGAAAGAAAATTTTAGGGTCCAACAATGACTATTTGTATTTGATGCATAAAAAGAGTGAGTCCTTTGAAAAGTTTAAAGAATTCAAAGCTAAAGTTGAGAAGCAGCTAGGCAAGCCTTTAAAACAACTTCGATCGGATAGCCGTGGTGAGTACTTATCTAGAGAGTTCCAACAATTTCTAATTAACAATGGAATTTTTTCCAACTTGTCAGCTCCTCGAACACCTTAACAAAATGGTGTAGCAGAGAGGAGGAATAAGACTTTATTGGAAATGGTAAGATCAATAATGTACTACGCTAGCCTTCCAAAATCATTCTAGGGATATGCCATACAAACGGCAACTTATCTTCTTAACTTTGCTCCATCCAAATCGGTGCCTAAAACACCTAGGGAGTTATGGACTGGCTGAGTGCCTTCATTGCGGCACTTAAGGACTTGGGGCTGCTCAGCCTATGTTCTAAGGCTTAAATCCACAAAGATGGAGCCAAGGTCAGAAGTATGTTTGTTTTTAAAATATCCTACAGGTACACGAGGGTACTATTTTTATTGTCTTCAGGATAGGAAGGTATTTGTGTCGATAGATGCAACCTTCTTGGAGGAAGAATTTGTGAGAAATCACAAAGGAAGAAGTGAAGTAGTACTAAAGGAGTTAGCTATTCATACAAACCAACAGTTAATTTGGATATAGCAGAACAATATGTTAAAATGGATTTAAGAGTTAAATCAAAAAAGCAACCTCAACATCAAGTAGTGCCTAGACGTAGTGGGAGGGTTGTGAGACAATCAGACAGGTATCTAGGTCTAAAAGAACACATAATTATCGTCTCGGACTAAGAAGAAACAAATCTCATTACTTATACACAGGCAATTAATGATGTTGATGCAGAAAAATGGCTCAAGGCAATGGAATTGGAAATAGATTCCATGTACCCCAATAAAGTCTGGATCCTTGTAGATCTACCACTAGATGTAAAAGCCATAGGGTGTAAATGGATCTACAAAAAGGAAAAGAGGATCTGATGGAAAGGTAGAGACTTTTAAAGCTAGATTGGTAGTTAAAAGCTATACTTAAAAAGAGGGTATAGACTATGAGGAAACTTTTTCTCCAGTTGCCATACTTAAGTCCATCAGAATTCTTTTGGCCATAACAGCCTATTTCGATTATGAAATATGGCAAATAGGTGTCAAGACTGCATTTCTTAATAGGGATCTTGAGGAGACCATTTACATGGCCTAACTAGAAGGATTCATTGAGCCAGGTAATTAGTATAAGGTATGCAAATTGTAGAGGTCCATTTATGGACTTAAGCAAGCATCAAGATCTTGGAACATTAGGTTTGATAAGTCTATCAAAACTTATGGGTTCATACAAAACCTAGATGAGCCTTGTGTCTATAAAAGAATACAAGAAGGCAAGGTTACTTTCCTAATCTTGTATGTCGATGACATTCTGGTCATTGGTAATAATGTAGGAATGTTATCTACGGTTAAGAGATGGCTTAACAAACAGTTCTCAATGAAGGATTTAGGATAGGCTAGCTATGTTATAGGGATCAAGCTTATAAGGGATCGTAAGAACAAACTGATAGCCTTGTCTCAAATAACCTACATTGAGAACATGCTCAATAAGTTTGCCATGCAAGATTCTAAGAGGGGTTTCACACCTACTAAACATGGAATCAAACTTTCAAAGGAGCAAGCACCTAAGACCTAAGAGGAGGCCGAACATATGCATATCATTTCATATGCTTTAGCAGTTGGAAGTTTAATGTATGCTATGCTTTGCACTAGACCAGATATCTGTTACGTTGTGGGACTGGAAAGTAGATTCTATCCAGGAATGGAGCATTGGACTACGGTTAAGTGTATACTGAAGTATCTTCGTATGACGAAGAACTTAATGTTTTTTTTACTCTGGAAGTAACCTTATTCTGACAAGATATATAAATTCCAATTTCCAATCAGATGTTGATTCAAGGAAATCAACTTCTAGTTGTATATTTGTTTTAAAAGGTGGAGCCATAGTCTAGAGGAGTGTCAAGCAATCTTGTGTTGTTGATTTGACTATAGAGACTGACTATGTTTCTACTTATGAAACAGCAAAAGAAGTAGTCTGGCTCCATAAGTTCCTAATTGATTTGGACTTAGTTCCTAAAGCAGAAAAGACCATTACACTTTACTGTGATAATAGTAGGGCAGTGGCTAATTCTAAAGAACCTCGAAACCATAAAGCTACCAAACACATTGAGAGAAAGTATCATTTCATAAGGGAGATAATACAACGCAGTGAGGTGAATGTGGTAAAGATTACCACAGAGCAAAACCTTACTGATCCATTTATGAAGATGTTGTCTCAAAAGAGTTTTGAGGGTCACCTAGCAGGGATGGGAATGAGGGATATGTCAAACTTGCTTTAGGAAAATTTGGAGATTGTTGGAGTTATGTAAATATAGTTTCCTAGAAAGCAAGTGTATTTACATATAACTTAATCTGCTTCCAGTTACTTTTCTAATGAAAATATTTATTATTAATAAAACAAAAAGCTTGGTTTTATTTGTACAAGCATTATGTATCTAGCCATAAGGTACCAAAATTTTTTTTAAGTAATATACATATACATGGAGATGCATGAGAAACATGTATATTAATAGAATCTAAAATAATTGATTCATAGTTGAATAATCAAATTGGTCGCTTGATTATGGTTTAGACTGTAGTGTTGTGATTCATCTCCATGTAAGTAAAGGAGTTTACTTCAAGTTAATGATGAGTTTCATATCATGATAATAGTTGACTATCAATAATGTTACTATTAAATGAATTGGGAATCATGTATGTTTTAAAGAATAAAGTAGGTCGTTACTTTAATCTTAAAACATACACCTTAGCATTCTTTTATTACGAACCACAATCTTGATGAGTGGTGAACTCATATATGTTTCATTATAATTCTTGATATGATCGAAATGGATTTTTACAAAGTATAAATCCAGTGTATGCATGTTGGAATTATTAATTGAAACATGTATCAGGAAACATTCACTCAAATAAAGAGTTTATAATGATATCATCACTTTTAGATGTTTTACCGAGATTGGTGATTAAACTAGGACCAGTAGTTTGATGGACTAGCTATCCATCAAGTCTTAACATCAAGATGAGATCCTGTGTGTTAATCGCCATATAGAGTAAAACAGAAGATCTAGAAGGAAAAGCCAACATAAGGGCAAAATGGTACTTTTACCCTTTATTGTGCGAATGGCTATAATATATGGTTCATAATAAAGTGTGCAATTGAACATCTTATTTGAAACATGTGTTCTCATAATATTTAGTAATTCAAGAGTTCAACTAATTGTCTTTTGTGGAATGACATTTGGTTAATAAGTTAGAATTAATTTTAATGAGATTAAATTAATTCCGAGCTTAGTGGAGCTTGAATTATATAAGTTCATTTAGATTCCCCACTTGGCTTTTAAGAAGGTTATCAAGCAAAGTAAGAAATATAAATAGAGGTTTTAAAGACTATGATTGAATGTTGGGCTTACTTTAATTAATTGTTAATTAGAAGCCCAAATGAACATTTAATATTGGGCTTGACTTTGGTTTGATTTGATTAATTAGATTAATTAATTTGAAACAAAGTTATTAAAGAAAAAAGGAGGGCATATTTCGGTTTTTTATAGCTAAATGTGCAGCTGCACATTTAGCATTGAATTGCTAAATTTAAGATGGTTTTTATCATGCTTTATCATCATTAAATGGAGTAATGATCTTATCATTAAATAGTTTAATGGTTGCCTTTTAATGATGGCATGTAACCTAACCTTTTTAGCATTCATTTGGTTAACGAAGGAGGAGGTGCTACTCTCTCCCTTCTTTCATCTCATAACTAAAAATAAGAGGGTCTCATTTAGCTTATTGGTCTTTTCATATAGCCATCTTAAGACAAATGAGAAGAGTCTCATTTACTGGCTTCTTTGTGATTGATTAAAGAATGAAATGATGCATTAGATGCACAACACTTCTTTCTTTCATGTTTAATCAAAATTGTGAAGGAGAGAAGAAGGGGGTTCTTGCATTTTTGACTCACTCTCTCCTCTCCTGTATAGCCTTGCCGATACTTGAATGAGAAGGGTCTGATTTTTGGCTTCTTTTAACTAAGGAAAATCTCTTCAAGATTTCTTTTCTTTTCCCACCAAAAGGATCTTGGTAACCAAGTTGTCCAAGGAGAATAAGTGGTAGATCAAATTAGTCGAGGATATAATAACAAGGTGAGGATACATTGAAAAGGAGAGGATACAAAAGCAAGGAGTCAAAGCTATAGCAAGGAGTCTGTATAATCTCCACCTTGTTCTTATGTTAATTATTTTCCTTATCCCGTATCATGTATGGTTGAAACATGTTGATTTGGTTATGTTGATACCACTGCGTTTTGATTTCGGAAAAAGTTTTGAAATCTATTGTTTTAGCCAAATCTTGCATGCTTTTGTTTTTCGATCCAACAAATAGTCCATAACTATATTAACTTCTATTAAATTAATCTAACATCTTCTAGGTTCATTCTCAACCTCAATTAAGTTCAATTAAACCATTACTATCTCCCTAATCTTATATATGTCAACAATTGCACAAAACCAAGTTTTTCACCTTCCTAACCCTTTTCCACAACTATGGGAATGTGATTTATAATTCCCACGATCATTAGATGTGTGAACCGAAGGTTCACTTACCCATAACCTTCAAACTACTTCCAAAACTTAACTCCATACACTTCTAACACCCCTTTACTATAGTTCATCAATTCCACCTTATTCATGCCTCAATTAAACATCAAATTCATGTCCAAAACCAATTCAAAAATCATTCATTAAGAAACTTACAAAACAATATCTTCCATACATGAAAATCAAATGAGAAGTTATTATACAAGGACCATTTTTACAGCATTCATTTATCATCATCATAACACATATTCTATTTAATTCAAGCATCGAACATTTCATATTGTAACGTGAAATCAAGTTTAGCATTCTCATACCTTCTTAACTTCAAAGAACAATTCCAAAGAAGCAAGCCAACTAGTCTTCCAAGAAACCAAACACAGATCCTAGACCAAGGTGCAAATTTTAGCACCAATACAACAATAATACAGAAAATAGCAGGGTCTACTTTTGATGTTGTATCTTGCAAGAACTCTAAGTGATGACGATCCAAATTGAAGCAAAAATCCAAAAAATTGTGAGTGAAAGAGAGGGTTTCAGTGGGGAGATGAGAAAAGAGAGAGGAACTATAGCAAAAAGTGAACAACAAAAACAAAGCCAATGCTAGAGATATTGGATCGAAAACAATAGCATACTATATTTGGTTAAATTGTAGATTTCAAAAACTTTTGCCAAAATCAAAACATAAAAAAAGGATAATAACCAAATCAACATGTTTAATCCATACATGATACGATATTAGAAAAATAAATAGCATAAGATCAAGATCGAAATATTACCGACTCCTTTACCATAGCTTTAACTCCTTAGTATTGTATCCTCTTCTCACTATTATATCCTTAACCAATCCGATCTACCACTTGTTCTCCTTGGACAACTTGGTTTAAAATATCTTTTGGTGGGAAAAGAGAAGAAATGTTGAAGAGGTTTTCCTTAGTTGAAGGAAGCCGAAAATGAGACTCTTCTCATTATGAAATTCGGCAAAAGAAGAAGGGGGCAACTTTTGCACCACTTCTTTCTCTTAATCAAAATGAAAAAGAAAGCCATAAATGAAATATTCAAACTTGTTTAATATGACTAAATGAAAAGACAAAAAACAAAAACTGATACTTTCATTTTCGGTTGCAAAATGAAAGAAGGTAGAGAGAGCAACAAATGCACTTACGCCTTCTTTAATCAAAAGAATGCTATAAAGTTGATAAGTTTTTCTACATGCCAACATTAAATGACAACCATTAAACCTTTTAATGATAAGACCATTAAACCATTTAATAAGGACACCATTAAACCATTTAATGATGATGAAGCATGACAAAAACCCATCATAAATTTAGCAATTTAATGCTAAATATGGCTGCCCATTTAGTTCTAAAATCGAAAACTACATCATTGTAGTTTCGGTTTTTATCCTTTTTTTTTGTCTTTACAATTCTTATTTTAATTTAATTAATCTAACTAATTAAATCAAAAAAAAATCCAGCCCAATATTAAATGTTTACTTGGGATTATAATTAACACTTAATTAGAGTAAGCCCATCATTTAATCATACGCTTAAAACCCAAGTTAATGAACTCTTAATTAAATTGTTTCGATATTATTATTCCGAATCTAATTCAGTCCTTTCTTCTTTCTTATTTCTAGTAACCTCTATTTATTTTTCTTACTTCGCTTGATAACCTTTCCTAGAAGCCAAGTGGGGAATCTAATAGGACTTATATAATTCAAGCTCCAATAAGCCCGAAATTAATTTAATATCATTAGAATTAATTCCATCTTATTAACCAAATGTCATTCCCCTAAAGATAATAATTAATTAACCAAATGTCATTCCACCAAAGATAATTAGCTTAACTCTTGAATTACTAAATATTAGGAGAAAACATGTTTCAAATTAGATGTCCAATTGCAAACTCTATTATGAACCATATTATAGCCATCAGTACAATAAAGGGTAAAATTACCATGCCCTTAATTGGTTTTTCCTTCTAGATCTCTCGCTTTACTTTATATGGTGATTAACACACAAGATCTCATCTTAGTGTTAAGACTTGATGGGTAGCTAGTCCATCAAACTACTGACTCTAGTTTAATCACCAATCTTAGTAAAAACATTTAGAACTAATGATATTACTATAAACTCTTTATTTGAGTGAATGTTCCTTGTTACATATTTTAATTAATAATTCCAATATGCAGACACTGGATTGATACTCTGTAAAACTCCATTCCAATCATATCAAGAATTACAATGAAACACATGAGTTCACCACTCATCAAGATTGTGGTTCTCATTAAAAGAATGCTAAGGTGTATGTTTTAAGATTAAAGTGAAGTCCTACTTTATTCTTTAAAACATACGTGATTTCATATTTATTTAATAGTGCCATTATCGATAGTCAACTACTATCATGATATGAAACTCATAATTCTCATGAAATAAACTCCTTTATTTGCACAAAGATAAATCACAATACTACAGTCAAAACCATTATCAAACGACCAACTTCACTATTCAACTGTGAATCAATTATTTTAAATTCTAATAATATACATGCTTCCCATACATCTCCATGTATATGTATATTACTTTAAAAAGAATCTTGGAACCTTATAAGTAGATATATAATGCTTATACAAATAAAACCAAACTCTTGGGTCTTAGGTGCTTGCTTCTTTAAACGTTTGATTCCATGTCTAATAGGTGCGAAACGCCTCTTGAAATCTTGCATGGCAAACTTATTAAGCATGTTCTCAATGTAGGTTATTTGAGACAAGGCTATCAGTTTGTTCTTATGATCCCTTATAAGCTTGACCCCTATAGCATAGCTAGCCTCTCCTAAATCATTCATTGAGGACTGTTGATTTAGCCATCTCTTAATTGTAGATAACATTCCTACATCATTCCCAATGAGCAGAATGTCATCGACATATAGGAATAGGAAAGTAACCTTGCCTTCTTATATCCTTTTATTAACACCTACCTGTAGCACCTCACTCCTGTAAGACCCAAACCCGACATCGATGGTGATATCCGAGTCCGTGCCCTGCGAGGGTGGCACGTTAGAGCACTCAATCATTCAAAAGTTAGTATAAATATTTTTTTGAAATCAATAACATATTTTGAAATCGCAAACATAACATATGAAAATCGATATTCAAATTGGGCCCACGTTCACTCACAAACATTTTCGATTAACACAAAACTATCAACAAAATTTTCATTAGCCATTTGAGCCCTTTCATAAATGCAAAACACTCAAGTCATTTCTAAATAAAAATTTATACAAAACGTTGCGGAAGATACAATTCGATACAAAATGGAGGAATGTAATGTAGACGCGAACTGGTCCCGACCTCTATCCTTCACTTAAATGCTGTAGGTATACTCCCGTTGGCCTAACGGGGCATTCTTCTGATCCTGAAAAATATTTGCAAATTTTGAGTGAGTTTTGCGAACTTAATGGGTGACCATCATCGATGGCTCACCCAGTCACATAACACATAGTTCACACATCTCACTCTGTTTCATATTTCACATTCAATACACTTAATCATTCATGATCTTTAGTCTTATAATACTATATGTATGAGACTCGTGTTCATTTTTATTATTGTGACTGAGTGCCAATCACTTATACAAATACTGGAACATAGGGCTCAGTCAGAACAGAGTTCACAGAGCATAGCTCTACGTGCAGAATCAGAGTTCACGGAGCAAAGCTCTACGTGGAAGCGCTTCAAACTGGCTACTCAAGTCACAACGCCTTTATCTGAGCATGCATTTTATGAAATGCATCACATTCTGATCATGTCATATCACATATGATGTTAAATCAGAAACTCACATTCATCGAACCTAAGTCCGGCATTGAACTTTCGTGAGAATACACATAACATACAGAATTTCACAATGGATCAAAGCACTTCCAATACATGCCCAACTATTATACTCCTCGGACTTCAAGTCCAAAATTCAAAATTAGATCACAAGCGTTTCAATAATATGGAAGTTTAAACAAATCAAAACCATTCAGAACAAATAAATCCTAGGAAAACATCTACATTGACTCACAGTCATAATTATTCAAGATCACTCAATTCATAACATAAACAAACAAACAATAAAGTAAGACCATCTA
The DNA here is from genome assembly GCA_025629825.1 of Erythroxylum guanchezii. Taxonomy (NCBI): domain Eukaryota; kingdom Viridiplantae; phylum Streptophyta; class Magnoliopsida; order Malpighiales; family Erythroxylaceae; genus Erythroxylum; species Erythroxylum guanchezii. The sequence goes on along the minus strand of JAOTAX010117794.1, from coordinate 8,073 downwards.
GGTCTACTCACAGTACGCTCCAAAATAGCAGTTGCTTCCAAATTTTGGATACGACTATATGCAGATGTTTAACTTGCACATCACAATTTATGCAATAAATTATTTACTCCCGTTATAAAACTCATTTATGCCCAAATAATTATATGGGCTATGTACAATGCATGTTTAATGACAATCCCAGGTATATGTTCTAAATCATATATTAAGCTCATTCCCATTTCATAATTCATATATGTCCAATTGAACTTAGATTTACACTTCATTTGTACATGATCTTTCTAAATTCTACTTTGAATCTTTAGCCTTTGCATGTGTCTAGCTTATTCATAAGCTTACACCTCAAAAACACTTAGTTACTTTATATCATAACATAATATCTTGTCATCTCTTTTCTAACCTCATATGATCTCATAATATCAAAATTCTCATCCAATAGGAATTCAATTGAAAATCCCACATTGCAAAATCACAAAAATTGATTCTAGAATATTTAAACCCAAGCATTTCCTAAACTCCATTAACTAAAATCCTTCCAAAATCCAAAAATTCAAATGATCATACCATAATTCTTCACCAAATGAAGAGATCTTTAGCTCAAATGTAAGCTTTTTTTCTTCCTCTTACTTTTTCTCTTCTTGAACAACTTCAAAATCTCTCTTGAAAGCTAAGGAAATTAAAACCCTACCTTGTTTTCTATTCTTTCTCTCTCTTTTACCTCTTTTCTCATCCACACATTTTGCTTCTCTAGAATCTTCTTATTCACGTTTTTCTTCTCCATTTATAAGTAAGACAACACTTCTTCTTCCAATTATGCCCTTAATGATTAAGAATTGTCTCATTTGCCCTTCCATTTATGCCTTATGTTTTTATACTTGAGTGTCTTGCCAACAGTACCCTTGAACAATCTAACATAACACTTCCTTCTAGAAACATGTCCCCCATTGTCGTAAGTTTCTAATTCCACTGAAATCATTCCATTTGGTTTAAGAATCAAGTCATTTGGAGGTCTAGTGAGGAAGTTATGGTCAAAAGAAGCAACCATGTTTATGACCTCAATCAACTTGAACCTATTTTGGCGCGATTTCCATAACTTTCATAAACAATGTCGAATTGATCTCATTTTTAGGCTATTGGAAAGAGGACTTCGAGATCTACAACTTTCATCAAGTTCTATCTTCTGAAGGATTAAAAATGGAATAGAAGACAAAAGATGAATGGTAACTAAGACAAAGTGAATGAACAGTAGCTTCATCTTAGATGAACAGTAACTAAGACGAAGTGAATGAATAGTAACTAAGACGAAGTGAATGAACAATAGCTTCATCTTAGATGAGCAATAACTAAGACAAAGTGAATGAACAGTAGCTTCGCCTTAGATAAACAGTAACTAAGACGAAGTGAATGAACAGTAGCTTTGTCTTAGATGAATAGTAACTAAGACAAAGTGAATGAACAGTAGCTTCATTTTAGATTAACAGTAACTAAGACGAAGCTTCGTCTTAGATGAACAGTAACTAAGACGAATTTTTCTTCCATGTTTCATTTACATCGTCTTACTTCTGCTTCGTCTCACTTTGCTTTGTCTTACTTTTGTTTCGTCTTAGATGAACAGTATAAGACGAAGTTTTCTTCCCTCTTTCATTTACATCGTCTTACTTCTGCTTTGTCTCACTTTGCTTCATCTCACTTTTGTTTCACCGTACTTTTGCTTCGTCTTACTTTTGCTTTCTCTCCAGAACATCTCCTTTTATAAATATCATAACTTTTGACTCAAATGTCCAAAATTTATATACAATATACCGTTGGAAAGATAAAAGAAAGATCTATCACTCTCAAGAAGGAAACTTTTCCAAAATCTATATAGATCAAACCCAAATTTTCCCCAAAAGTCTGAAGATGAATTTTACATTCATCCACCAATATGCTGCACCCAATTCTCAACTTCATGAAATTTTGACATGCTTAGAGATAGAATTAAAATTCGATGTCTTCATAAGAAATGTAGCCATATGTTTCTAGTTTAATCCAAATAAGAATCATCTTGTTTGGATAACTAGAGAAATCGTTATGGCTAATAGACCAAAGCACACTCAGTGAACATTTTCCACAGCAACCACCACTTTTGTTTCCAAATCTTTCCTATCACAAATCATACCAAGATCACTCTTTCAACTCCCTCTACTTCTCATTTTCAATAAAAACACATTTAAACATAATCATACCTAGAAGTTGTCAATGAATGCATGTACACTTATTTATGTGCAACATTCAATATTTATGTGCATATATGTTAATATGATGCATGAGCAAAAAAATGCATTTCTTTAATCTCTCTTTGAGCTCCCATACACTGAAATTTCAGGTCTTCACCCCCTAATATAAGGATGTGATGTTACAAAACCTATAGGTTTTGATAGACTTATCAAACCTAATGTTCCAAGACCTAGATGTTTTCTTAAGTCCATAAATGGACCTCTACAATTTGTATACCTTATGCTTATTATGTGGCTCAATGAATACTTCTAGTTGGGCCATATAAATGGTCTCCTCAAGATCCTCATTAAGAAATGCAGTCTTGACATCCATTTTCCATATTTCATACTCGAAATAAGCTGCTATGGCCAAAAGAATTCTGATGGACTTAAGCATGGCAACTGGAGAAAAAATCTCCTCATAGCCTATACCCCTTTTTCGAGTATAGCCTTTAGCTACCAACCTAGCTTTAAAAGTCTCTACCTTTCCATCAAATCCTCTTTTCCTTTTTGTAGATCCATTTACACCTTATGGCTTTTACATCTGGTGTTAGATCTACAAGGATCTAAACTTCATTGGTGTACATGGAATCTATTTCCGATTCCATCGTCTTGAGCCATTTTTCTGCATCGACAACATTAATAGCCTGTGTATAAGTAATGGGATCTGTTTCTTCTTGGTCCAAGATGGCAATTATGCCTTCTCCTAGACCTAAATACCTGTTTGGTTGTCTTTCAACCCTTCCACTACATCTGGGCATTACTTGATGTTTAGACTACTCTTCTGGTTCAACTCTTGAATCCATTTCGACATCTTATTCTGCTATATCCAAATCAACTCTTCGTTTGGATGAAATAACTAACTCTTTTAGTAATACTTCAATTCTTCCTTTTTGATTTCTCACAAATTCATCCTCCAAAAAGGTTGCATTTGTCGACACAAATACCTTCCTATCATGAGGACTATAAAAATAGTACCCTCATGTACCCATAGGACATCCTACAAACAAACATACTTCTGGCCTTGTTTCCATCTTTGTGGATCCGAGCCTTAGAACATGGGCTGGGCAGCCCCAAGTCCTTAAGTGTTGCAATGAAGGCACTCAGCCAGTCCATAACTTCCTAAGTGTTTTAGGCACTAATTTGTCGTTTATATGGCATATCCCCAGAATGATTCTGGAAGGCTAGCATAAAACATCATTGATCTTACCATTTCTAATAAAGTCTTATTCCTCCTCTCTCCAGATAAGTACTCACACCTCGATCCGATCGAATTTGTTTTAATGGCTTGCCTAGCTGCTTCTCAACTTCAGCTTTTAATTCTTTGAACCTTTCATAGGACTCACTCTTTTTATGTATCAAATACAAATAGCCATATCTAGAGTAATCATCTATAAAGTTTATGAAGTATTCATAACATCCCCTAGCTTGTACATTCATGGGCCCACACACATTAGTGTGTATCGGGTCCAACGTGGATTCAGATCTGTTTCCTTTGGAAGGAAATGAGGCCTTGGTCATTTTTCCTTCAATATAAGATTCACAAGTGGGTAACGAATCATTATCCAAGCCCATAAGGATCCCATCTTTCACTAACCTGTCAAGTCTTTTCTTATTGATATGACCCATTCTTAAGTGCCACAGATATTTTGAATTAATGTTAGAATCATTGGATTGTCTTTATTTTATTAATTCTGTGGTGTTTAGTGAGTCTGTCATAGGTTCTATAAAGAACAATCCCTGTTTAATTATCGCATTACAAATAAAATCTTTATTATAATATATTGAAACAACATTTTTAAACTATAAGGAATAACCAGATTTTATTAGACAAAAAATAGAAATCTTATTCCTTACAATCATTGGGATGTAATATACATCCTCCGAATATAACCTATGACCACTAGGAAAGTCTAAAATAATTACTCCCACAGATTCTACTAAAACATAGGATCTACCTAATATCTTAACTTGAAACTGGCTGTTATGTAACCATTTCCTATACTGGAACCCTTGTAAAGAATTGCAAAAATGGTTAGTGGCTCTTGAATCTAATATCCAAGAATCAGATGAATCTACCGCATTTTTAGTTCCTAACAAACTTAGGAAACCCATACCTTTTTTGCTTTTGAGGGACTCAAGGTAAGCTGCACAGTTTCTTTTCTAGTGGCCCTTCTCACCATATTGGAAACACTTTCGCTTGGTGTCCTCTTTCGCCTTCTTTTTCATGGGTTGGACCTTGACCCCTGTTTGGGCCTTCTTTTTCATTAGACCCTTCTTCTTTTGCTTGCCCTTACCCTTGGGCTTAGAAGAAGATGCTACATTAGCCTCAAGCCCATTAGCCTTGATATTTAATATCTCCTCCATGCTCTGGAGGGTATTCATCAACTCACTCAAGGTGTAATCCTTATTGATGAGCTCATATTCCAACTTAAACTGTTGAAAATATGAGTTTAAGCTATTGATGATTATAATCATCTACGTGTCCGCATCCATATCCGCTCCAAGCATCTCAGCCTCAATAACCGCAAAGATTACCTTAAGTATGTAATCCTACACCGATTCACTAGGTTTTTGTCTAAGATTATGAAAGGTTTTGATAGCCTTCACTATTGCAGACTTGGTCCTTACACCAAACATCTTATGTAGGTGATGGACCATTACACTAGCAGTCTTCATGCAAACAATTTTCTTTTGCAATATTCCGCTGACAGAAGCTAGAATATATCACTTAGTTATCTTATCAACATTCTGTCATCGCTCATGTGGTTGGACTTGCTTAGATGTTGAATTGCCACCTAGAGGTGTAGGCTTATTGTCTGTTAATACGCATGAAATTCGTTCATATTAAAGAACAATGTCAAGGTTACATCTTCATTCATTAAAATTCTCTCCATTTTCCAATTTGTTATTAGTTAAGAGCAAAGTGAGTGGATTCATGTTGTGGTTGATTATGTCTGAAAATATAAATTATTAAAACATGAGCATACTAGTCAACAATATTGAAACTTTGTAGCAAATCATGATACATGTATGTATGATGATAGATTTAACAAAACTTTAAAAAAAATAAAACTTTATATGACGGTTATTTTTCTTATCTGTAATGGACTACGTGACGGTGGGCAATCTTATTCATTAAAAAAAAATTGGGACCTTCCCACTAAAAAAACTACCAAGCATCTTTATGCCTAATTTGTTGAGAAGCGCCATAATTTGGTTCATACATTTATCAGTAGAGCTACGGTGGGCAGGCTTTTGATAAATTATGTTGAGTATGTAATCGTTTGATTCATCCACTAAAGATACTTGCAAACCATGCCTTGGTGGGAGGTCACATTTTTTAACAGTAAGTGGGCTTATCCTTTATGAGACCCAAACAATGCAAGATCTAAGATTCATGTCCTCCAGTGGGGAGTAACACCTCACCACATGCAAATGGGCCATCACATGGAGACCGTGGGCTCTCACATAAGCATCCTCTCCCACTCAATCTTTTGGGTCTTTAAGTTTTAATAAATACCATCTTGTCTACATGCAATTTAATAATCACCCTATATTGTTTCATTATATATCTCATACGTAATGAATGCATGGCAAAGCCTAGGGTATTCTAAATGGCATACTATCATATAATATCATATACTATTAGAATCTATGCATCCATTCATCTCATGAACAATAACACTACTTTTGATTTCCCATCCTAAAACATAAAAATAAATTACAAGGGTCTTGGACCAAATAAAAAATGTCTTGGACTTAGATCTTCCGCTTCGAACTCTTTGCTCACGTGACCCAACCCATTCTGTAAAAAGTGTGTAATGACATTATCATAAAACTGAATTTTGTCCCTTTGAAAACAAAAACTCCAACACTTGTTTTTGGTAAATCCGAAACTCAAAAAATTCTAGCACTTGTTTTAATAAAACCAAAACTCAAAAATTCCAGCACTTGTTTTGTAAAAACCAAAACTTTGTTACAACAAAAAAATCTAGTATTTTTGTTTTCATAAAACCGAAACTTTGCCAATACACCAAAAATTCTAGTATTTTTGTTTTCATAAAAACTGAAACTTTGTTACAACAAAGATTCTAGCATTTTAGTTTTCACAAAACTGAATCTTTGCCAATACACCAAAGGATACACCGAAACCATTACCTAGTCTTTTCTTCGATCTATGGTTGCTCCATCTTCAACATTACAGAAATTTGTACATTACAAAATCAAAGAAAACAGAAAAATGAAGCCAAGGAGCAAACATGACGATGATAGGGCACCCTCCTTGTTATAAACCAAACGAACAAAACTTACAAGATAAAACTATATTCTGTGGACAACCAAAAGAGCAAAACATACACCATATATATTTCTATCACATAAAAATGTACAACATACACAAATATAATTCCCAACCCATGCAACATATAGGAACCAAATCATGTATAATAAAATGGCTCTGATACCAATTGTTGGATTGAAAACAATAGTATACTAGATTTGGTTAAATGGTATATTTCAAAAACTTTTTCCAAAATCAAAATGCAGCAGAAGGATAATAACCAAATCAACTTGTTTAATCCATACATGATACGGTATTAGAAAAGTAAATAGCATAAGAACAAGATCGAAATATTAACAACTCCTTTATTATAGCTTTTATCCTCTTCTAATTACCAAATTTGGCAAAGGAAGAAGGAGTGGCAACTTTTGCACCACTTCATTCTCTTAATCAAAATGAAAGAGAGAGCCATAAATGAAACATTCACGCTTGCTTAATATGGCTAAATGAAAAGACAAAAAACCAAAAATGATTCTCTCATGTTCGGTTACAAGATGAAAGAAGGGAGAGACAACAACAAATGCACTCACTCCTTCTTTAATCAAAAGAATGCTATAAGGTTGATAAGTTTTTCTACATGCCAACATTAAATGAAAACCATTAAACCCTTTATCATTAAACCATTTAATGATAATGAAGCATGATAAAAATCCATCTTAAATTTAGCAATTCAATGCTAAATGTGCAGCTGCCCATTTAGCTATAAAACCGAAAGCTACACCATTATAGTTTCAATTTTTGCCCTCTTTTTTTGTCTTTACAAATTTATTTTAATTTAATTAATCTAATTAATTAAATCAAACCAAAATCCAATCCAATATTAAATGATTACTTGGGCTTCTAATTAGCACTTAATTAGAGGAAACCCATCATTTAATCATAGGCTTAAAACTCAATTTAATTAACTCTTAATTAAATTGTTCTGGTATTATTATTCCGAATCTAATTCGGTCCTTTCTTCTTTCTTATTTCCGGTAACCTCTATTTATTTTTCTTACTTCTCTTGATAACCTTTTCTAGAAGCCAAGTGGGGAATCTAATTGGACTTATATAATTCAAACTTTAATAAGCTCGAAATTAATTTAATCTCATTATAATTAATTCCAGCTTATTATCCAAATGTCATTCCACTAAAAACAATTAACTGAAATCTTGAATTACTAAATATTATGAGAATACGTGTTTCAAAGTAGATCTCCAATTGCAATCTCCATTATGAACCATATTATAGCCATCTGCACAATAAAGGGTAAAATTACCATTTTGGCCTTAATTGATTTTCCTTCTAGATCTCCCGCTTTACTCTATATGGTGATTAGCACACAAGATCTCATCTTGGTGTTAAGACTTAATGGGTAGCTAGTCCATCAAACTACTGGTACCAATTTAATCACTAATCTCAGTAAAACATCTAGAGGTGATGATATTACTATAAACTCTTTATTTGAGTAAATGTTCCCTGATACATGTTTCAATTAA
>JAOTAX010117785.1:0-23262 GCA_025629825.1 Erythroxylum guanchezii | reverse complement strand
AGGGCTAGATAGAAAACAATAAGTTAGAGAGCTACAAATTAGATTCTAATCGTTGGATGTCAAGATGTAAGACTTATAAACAACATACTAAAATTTCACCCTGATCAAAGATCGTTTGGTCATCGATCGAGATTAAAGTAAATTTTGATTTGAATGTTTTCCCTCTTCTGGGCACTTTTTTCTTTGCCACAAAAAATCTAATAATCATCACCAATATATTACATAATACAAACTCGTAAATAAGGAGAGTTAAATTGAAAATACTATGTTAAGGAGCTCCAAATCACATTCTAACCATTAGACGTGAAGATGCAAGACTTCGGAACAACATACCAAAATTTCGTCCCGATCAGAGATCGTTCGGTCTTCGATCGAGACTAGAGAAAATTTTGATATGAACGTTTTATCTCTTCAGGGCACTTTTATTTTCGGCACAAAAAATCTAATAATCATCACCGATATATAATATAATACAAACTCGTATACGAGGAGGGCTAGACAAAAAATATTATGTTACAGAGCTCCAAATCAGATTTTGACCGTTGGGAGTTAAGATGTAAGAATTAGGAACAACATACTAAAATTTCGTCCTAATCCGAGATCGTTTGGTTATCGATCGAGATTAGAGCAAAATTTGATATGAATGTTTTCTCTCTTCTGGGCACTTTTCTCTTTGGCATAAAAAAATCTAATAATCATCGCCAATATATGACATAATGCAAACTCATGTACGAGGAGGGCTAGACAGAAAATACTATGTTAGAGATTTACAAATCAGATTCTAACTGTTGGATGTCAAGATGTAAGTCTCAAGAATAACATACTAAAATTTCGTCCCGATCAGAAATCGTTCGGTAATCTATCGAGACTAGAGCAACTTTTGATATGAACGTTTTCTCTCTTCTGAGCACTTTGCTCTTTGGCACAAAAAAATTTAATAATCATTACCAATATATGATATAATACAAACTCATATACAAATAGGGCTAGACAGAAAATACTAAGTTAGAGAGCTACAAATCAGATTCTAACCGTTGGATGTCAATATGCAAGACTCAGGAACAACATACTAAAATTTTGTCCCGATCAGAGATCATTTGGTCATCGATCGAGACTAGAGCAAATTTTAAGATGAACGTTTTTTCTCTTCTAGGCACTTTTCTCTTTGGCACAAAAAAATCTAATAATCATCACCAATATTTGACATAATACAAACTCGTATACAAGGAGGGCTAGACAGAAAATACTATGTTAGAGAGCTCCAGCCTAGATTCTAACCATTGCATGTCAAGATGCATGACTCAGGAACATCATACTAAAATTTCGTCCCGATCAGATATAGTTTAGTCATCGACCAAGACCAAAGCAAATTTTGATATGAAAGTTTTCTCTCTTCTGTGTACTTTTTCTCTTTGGCACAAAAAAATCTGACAATCACCACCAATATATGACATAATAAAAACTCGTATACAAGGAGGGCTAAACAGAAAATACTATGTTAGAGAGCTCCAAACCAGATTCTAAACCGCTGGATGTCAAGATGCAAGGCTCAGGAACAACATACTAAAATTTCGTCCCGATCAGAAATCGTTTGGTCATTGATCGAGACTAAAGCAAAATTTGAGATGATCGTTTTCTCTCTTCTAGGCAGCTTTCTCTTTGGCACAAAAAAATCTAATAATCATCACCAATATTTGACATAATACAAACCCGTATACAAGGATGGCTAGACAAAAAATACTATGTTAGAGAGCGCCAAACCAGATTCTAACCATTATATGTCAAGATGTATGACTCAGAAACAACAAACTAAAATTTCATCCCGATCAGATATCGTTTAGTCATCGACCAAGACCAGAGCAAATTTTGATATGAAAGTTTTCTCTCTTCTGTGTACTTTTCTCTTTGGCACAAAAAAATCTGACAATCATCACCAATATATGACATAATACAAACTTATATATAAGGAGGGCTAAACAGAAAATACTATGTTAGAGAGCTCCAAACCAGATTCTAAACCGCTGGTTGTCAAGATGCAACACTCAGGAACAACATACTAAAATTTCGTCTCAATCAGAGATCGTTCGGTCTTCGATCGAGACTAGAGCAAGTTTTCATATGAACGTTTTATCTCTTCTGGGCACTTTTATGTTTGGCACAAAAAATCTAACAATCATCACCAATATATAATATAATACAAACTCGTATACGAGGAGGGCTAGACAAAAAATACTATGTTAGAGAGTTGCAAATCAGATTTTGACCGTTTGGTGTTAAGATGTAAGAATTAGGAACAACATACTAAAATTTCATCCCAATCCAAGATCGTTTGGTTATCGATCGAGATTAGAGTAAATTTTGATATGAATGTTTTCTCTCTTCTGGGCACTTTTCTCTTTGGCTCAAAAAAATCTAACAATTATCGCCAATATATGGCATAATGCAAACTCGTGTACGAGGAGGGCTATACAAAAAATATTATGTTAGAGATATACAAATCAGATTCTAACCATTGAATGTCAAGATGTAAGTCTCAAGAACAACATACTAAAATTTCGTCCCGATCAAAAATCGTTTGGTAATCAATCGAGACTAGATCAACTTTTGATATGAACGCTTTCTCTCTTCTGAGCACTTTTCTCTTTGGCACAAAAAAATTTAATAATCATTACCAATATATGATATAATACAAACTCGTATAAAAATAGGGCTAGACAGAAAATACTAAGTTATAGAGCTACAAATCAGATTCTAACCGTTGGATGTCAATATGCAAGACTCAGGAACATCATACTAAAATTTTGTCCCGATTAGAGATCGTTTGGTCATCGATCGAGACTAGAGCAAATTTTCAGATGAACGTTTTCTCTCTTCTGGGCACCTTTCCCTTTGGCACAAAAAAATCTAATAATCATCACTAATATTTGACATAATACAAACTTGTAAGCAAGTAGAAGTAGATAGAAAATACTAAGTTAGGGAGCTCCAAAGTAGATTCTAACCGTTAGATGTCAAGATGCATGACTTAGGAACAACATACTAAAATTTCGTCCTGATCAGATATCGTTTAGCCATCGACGAAGACCAGAGCAAATTTTGATATGAAAGTTTTCTCTCTTTTGTGTACTTTTCTCTTTGGCACAAAAAAATCTGACAATCATCACCAATATATGACAAAATACAAACTCGTATACAAGGAGGGCTAGAGAGAAAATACTAAGTTAGACAGCTCCTAACCAGATTCTAAGCCACTGGATGTCAAGATGTAAAGCTTAGGAACAACATACTAAAATTTCGTCCCGATCAGAAATCGTTTGGTCATCGATGGAGACTAAAGCAAATTTTGATATGAAAGTTTTCTCTCTTTTAGGCAGCTTTCTCTTTGGCGCAAAAAAATCTAATAATAACCTCCAATATATGACATAATAAAATTCGTATATATGGAGGGTTAGACAAAAAATATTAAGTTAGAGAGTTCCAAATCTGATTCTAACTATTAGATGTCAAGAGGTAAGACTCAGGAACAACATACTAAAATCTCGTCTCGATCAGAGATCGTTTGGTAAACGATTGAGACTAGAGCAACTTTTGATATGAACGTTTTCTTTCTTCTGAGCACTTTTCTCATTGGGAAAAAAAATCTAATAATCATTACCAATATACGACATAATACAAACTAGTACACAAATAAGGCTAAACAGAAAATAATAATTTAGGGAGTTGCAAATCAGATTCTAACCGTTTGTTGGCAATATGCAAGACTCAGGAACAACATACTAAAATTTTGTCCCAATCAGAGATCGTTTGGTCATCGATCGAGACTAGAGAAAATTTTGATATGAACGTTTTCTCTTTTCCGGGTACTTTTCTCCTTGGCCCAAAAAAATATAATAATCATCACCAATATATGACAAATACAAACTCGTACACAAGGAGTGCTAAACAGAAAATACTATGTTATGGAGTTCAAAATCAGATTCTAACCGCTGAATGTCAATATGCAGGACTCAGGAACAACATACTAAAATTTCGTCTGGATCAGAGATCGTTTGGTCATCGATCGAGACTAAAGCGAATTTTGATATGAACGTCTTCTCTCTTTTGGGCACTTTTCTCTTTGGCACAAAAAAATCTAATAATCATTACCAATATATGACATAATACAAACTCATATACAAATAGGGCTAGACAGAAAACAATAAGTTAGAGAGCTCCAAATCAGATTCTAATCGTTGGATGTCAAGATGCAAGGCTTAGGTACAACATACTAAAGTTTTGTCCTGATCAGAGATCGTTTCGTCTTTGATCGAGACTAGAGCAAATTTTGATATGAATGTTTTCTCTCTTTTGTGCACTTTTCTCTTTGACACAAAAAAAATCTAATAATTATCACCAATATATGACATAATACAAACTCATATACAAATAAGGCTAGACAAAAAATACTAAGTTAAAGAGCTACAAATCAGATTCTAACCGTTGGATGTCAATATGCAAGACTCAAGAACAATATACTAAAATTTTGTCCCGATTAGAGATCGTTTTGTCATCGATCGAGACGAGAGAAAATTTTGATATGAACGTTTTCTCTCTTATAGGCACCTTTCTCTTTGGTACAAAAAAATTGAATAATTATCACCAATATATGACATAATATAAACTCGTATACAAGTAGGGCTAGAAAGAAACTACTATATTAGAGAGCTTTAGATCAGATTCTGACCTTTGGATGTCAATATGCAAGACTTAGGAATAACATATTAAAATTTCGTCCCGATCAGAGATCGTTTGGTCATCGATCGAGACTAATGCAAATTTTGATATGAACGTTTTCTCTCTTCTGGGCACTTTTCTTTTTATCAAAAAAAATATAACAATCGTCACCAATAAATGACATAATACAAACTCTTATACAAGGAGGGCTAAACAAAAAATACTATGTTAGGAGCTACAAATCAGATTATGACCATTGGATGTCAAGATAGAAGACTCAGGAACAACATACTAAAATTTCGTCCCGATCAGAGATTGTTTGGTGATCGATCGACACTAGAGCAAATTTTAATATGAGCGTTTTCTCCTTTTTCGGCAGTTTTCCCTTTGGCACAAAAAAATCTCATAATCGTCACCAATATATAACATAATACAAACTCGTACACAAATAGGGATATACAGAAATTACAATGTTAGAGAGGGCCAAATCAGATTCTAAGCCGTTGGATGTCAAGATGCAAAGCTCAGGAGCAACATACTAAAATTTCGTCTCGATCAAAGATCATTTGGTCATCGACCGAGACTAGAGGAAATTTTGATATTAAAGTTTTCTGTCTTCTGGCACTTTTCTCTTCGCCATAAAAAAATCTAATAATCATCACTAATATATGACATAATACAAACCCGTATACGAGTAGTGCTAGACAAAAAATACTATGTGAGAGAGCGCCAATTCAAATTCTAACCGTTGGATGTTAAGATGTAAGACTCAGGAACAACATACTAAAATTTCATCCAGATGAGAGATCGTTTGTTCATTGATCGAGACTAGAGCAAATTTGGATATGAACGTTTCTATCTTCTGGGCATTTTTCTCTTTTGCAAAAACAAAATCTAATAATCATCACCAATATATGACATAATGCCAACTCATATACAAATAGGGCTAGACAGAAAATACAATGTTAGAGAGCAACAAATCAGATTCTAACAGTTGGATTTCAATATGCAATACTTAAGAACAACATACTAAAATTTCGTCCCATTCAGAGATCATTTGGACATCGATCGAGACTAAAGCATATTTTGATATGACCGTTTTCTCTCTTCTGGGCACCTTTCTCTAAGGCACAAAAAGATCTAATAATCACCACCAATATATGACACAATACAAACTCGTATATAAGGAGGGCTAGACGAAAAATACTATATTAGAGAGCTCCAAATCAAGTTCTAATCGTTGAATGTCGAGATGCAAGACTCAGGAACAACGTACTAAATTTTCCTCCCGATAAAGATCCTTTGTTAATCGATCGAGACTCGAGCGAATTTTGATATGAACATTTTCTCTCTTCTGGGTACTTTTCTCTTTGGCACAAAAAAATCTAATAATTATCACTAATATATGACATAATACAAACTCGTATACAAATAAGGTTAGAGAGAAAATAGTAATTTAGAGAGCTACAAATCAGATTCTAACCGTTGGATTTCAATATGCAGGTCTCAGGAACAACATACTAAAATTTCGTCACGATCAGAGATCATATTCCCGATTCTAGGCACGTTTCTCTTTGGCACAAAATAATCTAATAGTCATCACTAATATATGACATAATACAAACTTGTTTACAAGGAGGGATAGACAGAAAATACAATGTTAGAGAGCTCTAAATTCTAACCGTTGGATGTCAAGATGCAAGACTCACGAACAACATACTAAAATTTTTATAAGAACATTTTCTCCCTTCTGGGCACCTTTCTTTTTGACACAAAAAATATCTAATAATCATCACCAATATATGACATAATACAAACTCGTATACGAGGAGGGCAAGACATAAAATACTATGTTAGAGAGCTTCAAATCACATTCTAACCGTTGGATGTCAAGAAGCAATACTCAGCAACAACATACTAAATTTTCGTCCCGATAAGAGATCATTTGGTCATCGATCAAGACTAAAGCAAATTTTATATGAATGTTTTCTCCCTTCTGGGCTCCTTTCACTTTGGCACAAAAAATATCTAATAATCATCACCAGTATATGACATAATACAAACCCGTCTAAAAAGAATGCCAAAATGAAAAATACTATGTTAGAAAGCTCCAAATCAGATTCTTACCTTTAGATGTCAAGATGCAAGGCCTAGGAACAACATACTAACATTTCGTCCCGATCAGAGATCGTTTGGTCATCAATCGAGACTAGAGCAAATTTTGATATGAACGTTTTCTCTATTCTTGGCACTTTTCTCTTTGGTAAAAAAAATCTAATAATCATCATAAATATATGACATAATACAAACTCGTATACGAGGAGAGCTAGACAGAAAATACTAAGTTAGAGAGCTACAAATCAGATTCTAACCGTTGGATTTCAATATGCAAGACTCAAGAACAACATACTAAAATTTCGCCTCGATCAGAGATCGTTTCGTCATCGATCAGGATTAGAGCAAATTTTGATATAAATGTTTTCTCTCTTTTTGGCACTTTTCTCTTCTGTACAAAAAAAATATAATAATCATAACTAATATATGAAATAATACAAACTAGTATATAAATAGAGCTAGACGGAAAATACTAAGTTAGATAGCTAAAAATTAGATTCTAACCGTTAGATATCAATATGCAAGACACAAGAATAACATACTAAAATTTCGTCACAATCAGAGATCGTTTGGTCATGGATCGAGACTAAAGCAAATTTTGATTTGAACGTTTTCTCTCTTCTGGGCACCAGTCTCTTTGGCACAAAAAAATCTAATAATCATCACCAATATATGACATAATAGAAACTCGTATACAAATAGGGCTAGACAAAAAATACTAAATTAGAGAGCTCCAAATCAGATTCTAACTGTTGGATGTCAATATTCAAGACTCACGAACAACATACTAAAATTTCGTCCCGATCAGAGATCGTTTGGTCATCGATCGAGAATAGAGCAAATTTTGATATGAATGCTTTCTCTCTTCTCTGCACTTTTCTCTTTGGCATAAAAAATCTAATAATCATCAGCAATATATGAAATAATACAAATTCGTATACGAGGAGAGCTAAACCAAAAAGACTATGTTAGAGAGCTCTAAATCATATTTTAACCATTGCATGTCCAGATGCAAGACTCACGAACAACATATTAAAATTTCGTTCCGAGCAAAGATCGTTTAATCATCGACCAAGACTAGAGCAAATTTTTATATGAACATTTTCTCTCTTCTGGGCACTTTTCTGTTTGAAACTAAAAAATCTAATAATCATCACCAATATATCACATAATACAAACTCGTATACAAATTGGGCTAGACAGAAATTACTATGTTAGATAGCTCCAAATCAGATTCTAACCGTTGGATGTCAAGATGCAAGACTCAGGAACAACATGCTAAAATTTTACCCCGATCAAAGTTCGTTTGGTCATCGAACGAGATTTGAGCAAATTTTGCTTTTAAACATTTTCTCTCTTCTAGGCACATTTCTCTTTGGCACAAAAAAATTCTAATAATCATCACCAATATATGACATAATACAAACTCATAGAGAAGGAGGGCAAGACAGAAAACATTATGTTAGAGAGCTCTAAAATAGATTCTAACCGTTAGATGTCAAGATGCAAGACTCAGGAAGAACATACAAAAATTTGGTCCCGATCAGAGATCGTCTAGTCATCGATAGAGACTAGAGCAAATTTTGATATAAACGTTTTCTCTCTCCTAGGCACTTTTCTCTTTGGCACAAAAAAACCTAACAATCATCACCAATATATGACATAATACAAACTCATATACTAATAGGGCTATACAGAAAATATAACACAGTATTTTCCCTTTGGCATAAAAAAAACTAATAATCACCACTATTATATAACATAATACAAATTCGTATATAAGGAGGGCTAGGCAAAAAATACTAGGTTAGAGAGCTCTGAATTAGATTATAACCGTTAGATGTCAAGAGGCAAGATATAGGAACAATATACTAAAATTTTGTTCCGATCAGAGATCGTTTGGTCGTTGATCGAGGCTACAACAAATTCTGATATGAATATTTTCTCTCCTCTGGGCAATTTACTCTTTGGCACAAAAAAAATGTAACAATCATCACCAATATATGACAAAATACGAACTCGTAAGCAAATAGGGCTAGACATAAAATACTAAGTTAGAGAGCTCCAAATAAGATTGTAAACATTGGATGTCAAGATACAAGACTTAAGAACAAGATATTAAAAATTCGCTCGATCAGAGATAGTTTGGTCATCAATTGACATTAGAGAAAAATTTTGATATGAAGATTTTCTTTCTTTTGGGCACTTTTCGCTTTAGTGCAAAAAAATCTAATAATCATCACCAATATATGACATAATACAAACTTGTATACAAGAATGACTAAACCGAAAATACTATGTTGAGATTTCCAAATCAGATTCTGACCGTTGGATGTCAAGATGCAAGACTCAGGAACAACATACTAAAATTTTGTCCCGACCACAGACCGTTTGTTCATTGATCGAGAATATTGCAAATTTTGATATGAAGGTTTTCTCTCTTCTAGGCACTTTTTGCCACAAAAAAATCTAATAATCATCAGCAATATAAGACATAACACAAACTCGTATATAAGGAGGTTTAGAAAGAAAATACTATGTTAGAGAGCTCTAAATCAGATTCTAACCGTTGGATGTCAAGATGCAAGACTCACGAATAACATACTAAAATTTTGTTCCGATCAGAGATTGTTTTCTCTCTTCTGGGCACTTTTCTCTTGGGCACAAAAAATCTAATAATCATCAGCAATATATGACATAATACAGACTCGTATACAAATAAGGCTAGACAGAAAATACTAAGTTAAAAAGCTCTAAATCAGATTCTAAACGATGAATGTTAAGATGCAAGACTTAGGAAAAACATACTAAAATTTTGCCCCAATCAAAGTTCGTTTGGTCGTCGATCGAGGTTTGAGCAAAATTGGACTTGAACGTTTTCTCTCTTCCGGGCACTTTTCCCTTCGGTATTAAAAAAACCTAGTAATCATCACCAATATATGACATAATGCAAACTCATACAAAAGGAGTGCTAGACAGAAAATACTATGTTAGGAGGCTGCAAATCAGATTCTAACCATTGCATGTCAAAAGGTAAGACTCAGAAACAATATATTAAATTTCGTTTCGATCAGAGATCGTTTGGTCATCGACTGACACTAGAACAAATTTTGATATGATCATTTTCTCTCTTCTGGGCAATTTTTTCTTTGGCACAAAAAATCTAATAATCATTCCCAATATATGACATAGTACAAACTTGTATACAAAAAGGGCTAAAAAGAAAATACTAAGTTAGAGAGCTACAATCAGATTCTAACCGTTGGATGTCGAGATGCAAGACTCAGGAACAACATACTAAAATCTCGTCCCGATCAGAGATCATTTGGTAATCGATCGAGACTAGAGCAAATTTTGATATGAATGTTTTCTCTCTTCTGAGCACTTTTCTCTTTGGCACAAAAAAATCTAATAATCATCACTAGTATATGACATAATACAAACTCGTATACAAATTGGACTATACTGAAAATACTAATTTAGAGAGCTGTAAATCAGATTCTAACCGTTGGATATCAAGATGCAAGACTCAGGAACAACATACTAAAATTTCATCCCGATCAGAGATCGTTTGGTCAAAGATCGAGACTATAGTAAATTTTGATATGAACGTTTTCTCTCTTCCACCCACTTTTCTCTTTGGCACAAAAAAATCTAATAATCATCACCAATATATGATATAATACAAACTCGTATACGAGGAGGGCTTGACAGAAAATACTATGTTAGAGAGTTCCAAATCATATTCGATCTGTTGGATGTCAAGATGCAAGACTTATGAACAACATACTAAAATTTTGTTTCGATCAGAGATCGTTTGTTAATCGATCAAGACTAGAGCAAGTATTGATATGAACTTTTTCTCTCTTCTAGGAACTTTTCTCTTTGGCACAAAAAATCTAATTATTGCCACCAGTATATGACATAATACAAGCTCGTATATAAATAGGGCTAGACAAAAAATACTAAGTTAGAGAGCTCTAAATCAGATTCTAACCTTTGGATGTCAAGATGCAAGGCTCGGGAACAACATACTAAAATTTCGTCCCGATCAGAGATCCTTTGGTCATCGATCATGAATAGAGCAAATTTTGATATGAACGCTTTCTCTCTTTTGGGCACCTTTCTCTTTTGTACAAAAAAATCTAATAGTTATGACCTATATATTACATAATATAAACTCGTATACAAATAGGGCTAGACAAAAAATACTAAGTTAGAGAGCTCCAAATTAGATTCTAACCGTTGGATGTCAAGATGCAAGACTCAGGAACAACATACTAAAATTTCGTCACAATTAAAGATCGTTTGGTTGTCGATCGAGACTTAAGCAAATTTTGATATGAACATTTTCTCTCTTCTGTGCACTTTTCTCTTTGGCACAAAAAAATCTAATAATCATCACCAATATATGACATAATACAAACTCGTATACAAGGAGGGCAAGATAGAAAATACTAAGTTAGAGAGCTCCAAATCAGATTCTAAATGTTGGATGTCAAGATGCAAGTCTTAGGAAGAACATAATAAAATTTTACACCGATCAAAGTTCGTTTGGTCATCGATCGAGATTTGAGCAAATTTTAATTTGAACGTTTTCTCTCTTCCGGGCACTTTTCCGTTTGACACAAAAAAAAAATTCTAATAATCATCACCAATATATAACATAATAAAAACTCATATACAAGGAGTGCTAGACAGGAAATACTATGTTAGGGAGATCCAAATCAGATTCTAACCAATGCATGTCAAGATATATGACTCAGAAACAATATATTAAATTTCATCACGATCCGAGATCATTTGGTCGTCGACCGACAATAGAGCAAATTTTGATATGATCATTTTCTCTCTTCTGGGCAATTTTCTCTTTGACACAAAAAAAATCTAATGATCATCACTATTATATAACTTAATACAAACTCGTATACAAACAGGGCTAGACAGAAAATACTGAGTTAGAGAGCTCCAAATCAGATTCTTACCGTTAGATGTCAAGATGCAAGGCCCACGAACAACATACTAAAATTTCGTCCCAATCAGAGATCGTTTGGTCATCGATCCAGACTAGAGCAAATTTTGATATGAACGTTTTCTCTCTTCTGGGCACTTTTCTCATTGGTACAAAAAAATCTAATAATCATCACAAATATATGACATAATACAAATTCGTATACGAGGAGAGCTAGGCAGAAAATACTAAGTTAGAGAGCTACAAATCGGATTCTAACCGTTGGATTTCAATATGCAAGACTCAAGAACAACATACTAAAATTTCGCCCTGATCAGAGATCGTTTGGTCATCGATCAGGATTAGAGAAAATTTTGATATAAATGTTTTCTCTTTTCTTGACACTTTTCTCTTCAGCACAAAAAAATCTAATAATCATAACTAATATATGACATAATACAAACTCGTATATAAATAGAGCTAGACAAAAAATACTAAGTTAGAGAGCTAGAAATCAAATTCTAACCGTTAGATATCAATATGCAAGACACAGGAATAACATACTAAAATTTTTGTGCCGATCAGATATCGTTTGGTTATCGATCGAGACTAAAGCAAATTTTGATATGAACGTTTTCTCTCTTCTGGGCACCTTCTTCTTTGGGTCAAAAAAATCTAACAATCATCACCAATATATGATGTAAAACACACTCGTTTACAAGGAGAGCTAGAAAGAAAATACTATGTTAGAGAGCTCAAAATCAAATTCTAATAGTCGGATGTGAAAATGCAAGGTTCAGGAAAAACATAATAAAATTTTGTCCCAATCAGAGATCCTTTGGTCATCGATCGAGACTAGAGCAAATTGTTTATTTGAATATTCTCTCTCTTTTGGGCACCTTTCTCCTTGGTACAAAAAAATCTAATAATTATCACCAATATATGACATAATACAAAATTGTATGCAAATAGGGCTAGACAAAAAATACTAAATTAGAGAGCTCCAAATCAGATTCAACCGTTGTATGTAAAGATGCAAGACTAAGGGACAACATACTAAAATTTCATCATGATCAGAAATCGTTTGGTCATCAATCGAGAATAGAGCAAATTTTGATATGAACAGTTTCTCTCTTCTGGGCACTTTTTCTTTGGCTCGAAAAATCTAATAATAATTAGCAATATATGAAATAATACAAACTCGTATACGAAAAGGGCTAGATAGAAAATACTATATTAAAGAGCTCTAAATCAGTAACTAACCGTTACATGTCAAGATGCAAGACTCAGGAATAACATACAAAAATTTTACCCCGATCAAAGTTCGTTTGTTCATTGATCGAGATTTGAGCAAATTTTGATTTGAACGCTTTCTCTCTTCTGGGCACTTTTCTCTTTTTCACGAAAAAAAATCTAATAATCATCACCAATATATGACATAATACAAACTCATATACAAGGATGGCTAGATAGAAAATACTGTGTTAGGGAGCTCCAAATCAGATTCTAATCGTTGGATGTCAAGATGCAAGACTCAGGAAGAACATACAAAAATTTTGTCCGGATCAGAGATCGCTTAGTCATCTATTGAGACTAGATTTTGATATCAACGTTTTCTCTCTACTGGGCACTTTTCTGTTTGGCACAAAAAAATCTAAAATCATCACCAATATATGACATAATACAGATTCGTATATAAGGAGGGCTAGGCAAAAAATACTAAGTTAGAGAGCTCCAAATCATATTGTAATCGTTAGATGTGAAGAGGCAAGATACAGGAACAATATACGAAAATTTCATTCCGATCAGAGATCGTTTGGTCGTCGATCGAGACTAAAACAAATTTTGATGTAAATATTTTCCCGCTTCTGAGCAATTTACTCTTTGGCACAAAAAAATCTAATAATCATCACCAATATATGACAAAATACGAACTCGTATACAAATAGGGCTATACAGAAAATACTAAGTTAGAGAGTTCCAAATCAGATTCTAAACGTTGGATGTCAAGATGCAAGACTCAGGAACAACATACTAAAATTACTCCCTCATCAGAGATCATTTGGCCAACAATTGAGACTAGAGAAAAATTTTGATATGAACATTTTCTCTCTTTTGGGCACTTTTCTCCTTAGTGCAAAAAAATCTAATAATTATGACCAATATATGACATAATACAACCTCGTATACAAGAAGGATTAAACAGAAAACACTATGTTGAGAGTTCCAAATCACATTCTGATCGTTGGATGTCAAGATGCAACACCCAGGAACAACATACGAAAATTTTGTCTCGATCGAGACTAGAGCAAATTTTGATATGAACGTTTTCTCTCTTCTGGATACTTTTCTCTTTGGCACAAAAAATCTAATAATCATCACCAATATATGACATAATACAAACTCGTATACGAGGAGGGCAAGATAGAAAATGCTATGTTAGAGAGCTCCAAATCAGATTCTAACCTTTGGATGTTAAGATGCAAGACTCAGGAATAACATACTAAAATTTTGTTCCGATCAGAGATCGTTTGGTGATCGATCATGAGTAGAGCAAATTTTGATATGAACGTTTTCTCTCTTCTAGGCACTTTTCTGTTTGGCACAAAAAAATCTTATAATAATCGCCAATAAATGACATAACACAAACTCGTATACAAATAGAGCTAGACAGAAAATATTAAGTTAGATAGCTCCAAATCAGATTCCAAACGTTGGATGTCAAGATGCAAGACTCAGGAATAACATACTAAAATTTTGCCATGGTTAAAGTTCGTTTGGTCATTGATCGAGATTTGAGGAAATTTTGATTTAAACGTTTTCTCTCTTCCTGACACTTTTCTCTGTGGCACAAAAAAAATCTAATAATCATTACCAATATATGACATAATACAAACTCATATTGAAGGAAGGCTAGATAGAAAATACCATGTTGGGGAGCTCCAAATCAGATTCTAACCGTTGGAAGTGAAGATGCAAGACTCAAGAGCAACATACAAAAAGTTTGTCCCCATCAGAGATCGTTTGGTCATCGATTGAGACTAGAGGAAATTTTGATACAAACATTTTCTCTCTTCTAGGAACTTTCTCTTGGGTACAAAAAAATCTAAAATCATCACCAATATATGACATAATACAAACTCGTATACTAATAGGGCTAGATAGAAAATACTAAGTTAGAGAGCTCCAAAGCAGATTCTAAACTTTGGATGTCAAGATGCAAGACTTAGGAACAACATACTAAAATTTTGCTCGATCAGAGATCGTTTGGTCATCTATTGAGACTAGAGAAAAATTTTGATATGAGCATTTTCTCTCTTTTGGGCACTTTTCTCTTGCGCAAAAAATTCTAATAATCATCGCCAATATATGACATAATACAAACTCGTGTACAAGAGGACCAAACAGAAAATACTATGTTAGAGAGCACCAAATCAGATTCTAACCGTTGGATATCAAGATGCAAGACTCACGAACAACTTACTAAAATTTCATTTCGATCAAATATCGTTTGGTCATCGATAAAGACTAGGGCAAATTTTGATAAGAACGTTTTCTTTCTTCTGGGTACTTTTATCTTTGGCACAAAAAATCTAATAATCATCACCAATATATGACATAATACAAACTCGCATACAAAAAGGGCTAGACAGAAAATACTAAGTTAGAGAGCTTCAAATCAGATTCTAAATGTTGGATGTCAAGATGCAAGAGTTAGGAACATCATACTAAAATTCTGCCCCGATCAAAGTTGGTTTAGTCATCGATCGAGATTTCAGCAAATTTTGATTTGAACGTTTTCTTTCTTCCGGGCACTTTTCTCTTTGGCACAATAAAATTTAATAACCATCTCCAATATATGACATAATACAAAACTCATATACAAGGAGAGCTAGGTAGAAAGTACTATGTTAGGGAGCTACAAATCAGATTCTAACCATTGCATGTCAAGAGGTAAGACTTAGGAATAATATGTTAAAATTTTTCCTGATTAGAGATCGTTTGGTCGTCGACCGACACTAGAGCAAATTTTGATATGATCATTTTCTCTCTTCTGGGAAATTTTCTCTTTAGCACAAAAAAATCTAATGATCATCACTAATATATGACAAAAGACAAACTCGTATACAAGGAGGGCTAGATAGAAAATATTATGTTAGAGAGCTCTAAATCATATTCTAACCGTTGGATGTCAAGATGTAAGATTCTGGAACAACATACTAAAATTTTGTCTCAATCGGAGATCGTTTGGTCAACGATCAAGACTAGAGGATATTTTGATATGAAAATTTTCTCTCTTTTGGGTAATTTTCTATATGGCACAAAAAAATCTAATTATTATCACTAATATGTGGCATTATACAAACTCGTATACAAGGAGAGCCAGACAGAAAATACTATACTAGAGAACTCCAAATCAGATTCTAACCGTTGGATTTCAAGAGGCAAGACTCAAGAACTTTTCTCCTTGATATAAAAAAATCTAATAATCACCGCCAATATATGACATAATACAAACTCGTATATAAGGAAGGAAAGCCAAAAAATACTAAGTTAAAGAGCTCCAATTCAGATTTTAACCGTTGCATATCGAGAGGCAAGACTCAGGAACAATATATTAAATTTCGTCACAATCAAAGATCGTTGGTTATCGATTGAGACTAGAGCAAATTTTGATAAGAATA
Organism: Erythroxylum guanchezii; assembly: GCA_025629825.1. Taxonomy (NCBI): domain Eukaryota; kingdom Viridiplantae; phylum Streptophyta; class Magnoliopsida; order Malpighiales; family Erythroxylaceae; genus Erythroxylum; species Erythroxylum guanchezii. The sequence continues at coordinate 6,798 of JAOTAX010117785.1, read as the reverse complement.
TTTTCTCTCTTCTGGGAAATTTTCTCTTTGGCACAAAAAATTCTTATAAGATTTCGTCCCCATGTAAGAGTCAGAAACAACATAGTAAGATTTCGTCCCGATCAGAGATCATTTGGTCATTGATCAAGACTAGAGCAAATTTTGATATGAAAATTTTCTCTATTCTGGGCAATTTTCTCTTTGGCACAAAAAAAATCTAATAATTATCACTAATATATTACATAATACAAACACGTATACAAGGAGGGAAAGACAAAAAATACAATGCTAGAGAGCTCCAAAACGGATTCTAACCTTCGGATGCCAAGAGGCAAGACTGAAGAACAACATAATAATATTTCATCTCGATCCGAGGTTGTTTGGTAATCAATCGAGGCTTGAGCAAATTTTGATATAAACGTTTTCTCTCTTCTGGACAACTTTCTCATTAGCAAAAAATTATCTAATAATCATCACCAATATGTTACATCATCACCAATAGAGAGCTCCAAATTAGATTCTATCCATTAGATGTCAAGATGCAAGACTCAGGAACAACAAACTAAAATTTCGTCCCGATCAGAGATCATTTGGTCATTGATTGAGACTAGAGCAAATTTTGATATGAATGTTTTATCTTTTCTGGGCAACTTTCTGTTTGGCACAAAAAATCTAATAATCACCACAAATATATGACATAATACAAACTCGTATATAAGGAGAGCTAGACAAAAAATACTAAGTTAGAGAGCTCCAAATAAGATTCTAACTCTTGGATGTCAAGATGTAAAACTCAGGAACAACATACTAAAATTTCGTTCTGATCAAATATCGTTAGGTCATCGATCAAGGCTAGAGTAAATTTTAATATGAATGTTTTCTCTCTTCTGGGCACTTTTCTCTTTGGTAAAAAAAAATCTAATAATCACCACCAATATATAACATAATACAAACTCGCATACAAGGAAGCCTAGATAAAAAAATATGAAGTTAGAGAGCTCAAAATCAGATTCTAACAGTTGGATGTCAAGAGGAAAGGCTCAGAAATAATATACTAAAATTTCGTCCCGATCAGATATCGTTTGGTCATCGATCGAGATTAGAGCAAATTTTGATATAAACGTTTTCCCTCTTCTTGGTACTTTTTTCTTTGACACAAAAAAATCTAATAATCACCACTATTATATGACATAATATAAACTCAAATACATGGAGGGATAGATAGAAAATACTAAGTTATAGAGTTCCAAATCAGATTCTAACCGTTGGATGTCAAGAGGCAAGACTACGGAACAACATACTAAAATTTCGTCCCAATAAGAGATCGTTCGGTTATCGATCGAGACTAAAGCTAATTTCGATATGAATGTTTTCTCTCTTCTTGGTCTTTTTCTATTTGGCACAAAACAATCTAATAATTATCACCAATATATGACATAATACAAACTCGTATAGAAGGAGGGCTAGATAGAAAATACTATGTTAGAGAGCTCCAAATCAGATTCTAACCAAAGGATGTCAAGATGCAAGACTGAGGCACAACATACTAAAATTTCATCTCGATCAGAGATCGTTTGGTCATCGATCGAGACTAGAGCAAATTTTGATTTAAACGTTTTCTCTTTTCTGGGCAGTTTTCTCTTTGGCACAAAAAAAATCTAATAATCACCACCAATATATGACATAATACAAACTCGTATACGAGGAGGACTAGACAGAAAATACTATGTTATGGAGCTCCAAGTCAGATTCTAACTGTTGGATGTCAAGATGCAAGACTCAGGAACAAAATACTAAAATTTCGTCCCGATCAGAGATCGTTTGGTCATCGATCGAGACTAGAGCAAATTTTGATATAAACGTTTTCTCTCTTCTGGGCACTTATCTCTTTGACACAAAAAAATATAATAATTATCACCAATATATGACATAATACAAACTCAAAAACAAGGGGGCTAGACAGCCAATACTATGTTAGGGAACTCCAAATTAGATTCTAACCGTTGGATATCAAGATGCAAGACTCAGGAACACCATACTAAATTGTGGTCATGATCAGAGACCATCTGGTAATCAATAGAGACTAGAGCAAATTTTGATATAAATGTTTTCTTTCTTCTGTGCACTTTTCTCTTTGGCATTAAAAAATCTAATAATCACCACTAATATGTGACATAATACGAACTCGTATGTAAGTAGGGCCAGACTCAGGAACAATATACTAAAATTTCATCCCGATCAGAGATTGTTTGGTCAACGATCATAACTAGTGCAAATTTTGATATGAACGTTTTCTTTATTCTGGGCACTTTTCTCTTTGGCACGAAAAAATCTAATAATCACCACCAAAATATGAGATAATACAAACTCAAATATAAGGAGGGCAAGATAAAAAATACTAAGTTATATAGCTCCAAATCAGGTTCTGACCGTTGGATGTCAAGAGGCAAGACTCTGCAACATTATATTAAAATTTCGTCCCAATCAAAGATCGGTTGGTCATCGATTAAGTCTAAAGAAAATTTTGATATAAACGTTTTCTCCCTTCTAGGCAATTTTCTTTTTGGCACAAAAAATCTAATAGTTTATCACCAATATATGACAAAATACTAAATCATATACAAAAAGGACTAGACAGAAAATACTATGTTAGAGAGCTTTAAATTAGATTCTAACCGTTGGATGTCAAGATGCAAGACTCAGGAATAACATACTAAAATTTCGTCCCGATCAGAGATCGTTCGATAATTGATCGAGACTAGAGAAAATTTTGATATGAACGTTTTCTCTCTTCTGGGCACTTTTCTATTCGGCATAAAAAAATATAATAATTATCACGAATATATGACGTAATACAAACTCGTACACAAGGAGGGCTGGACAGAAAATACTATGCTAGAAAGCTCCAAATCAGATTCTGACCGTTAGATGTCAAGATGCAAGACTCAGCAACAATATACGAAAATTTCATCTCGATTAGAGATTGTATGGTGATCGATCAAGACTAGAGCAAATTTTGGTATGAACGTTTTCTCTCTTCTGGGCAACTATCTCTTCGGCACAAAAAAATCTATTAATATCACCAATATATGACAAAATGCGAACTTGTATACAAGGAGAGCTAGATAGAAAATACTATGTTAGAGAGCTCCAAATCTGATTCTAACCGTTGGATGTCAAGATGCAAGACTCAAGAGTAACATACTAAAATTTTGTCACGATCAGAGATCGTTTGGTCATCGATCGACACTAGAGCAAATTTTTATATGAACGTTTTCTCTCTTCTGGGCACTTTCTCTTTGGCACAAGAAAATCTAATAATCACCACTAATATATGACATAATACAAACTCGTATATAAGGAGAGCTAGACAAAAAATACTAAGTTAGAGAGCTTCAAATCAGATTCTAAATATTGGATGTCAAGATGCAAGACTCTGGAACAATATAATAAAATTTTGTACAGATAAGAGATTGTTTGGCCATCGATCATGAATAGAGCAAATTTTGGTATGAACGTTTTCTCCGTTCTAGGCAATTTTCTTTTTGGCACAAAAAAAACTTATAATTATCACTAATATATGACAAAATACTAACTCGTATACATGGAGGGCTAGACAAAAAATACTTCGTTAGAGAGTTCCAAATCAGATTCTAACAATTGGATGTAGAGATATAAGACTCAGGAACAATATACTAAAATTACATCCCGATCAAAAATCATTTGATCATCGAACAAGACTAGAGCAAATTTTATATGAACGTATTCTTTCTTCTGGGCAACTTTCTCTTTGGCACAAAAAATCTAATAATTATCACCAATATATGACATAATATAAACTTGTATACAAGGACAGCTAGACCAAAAATACTATGCTGGAGAGCTCCAAATCAGATTCTAACCATCGGATGTCAAGATGCAAGACTCAATAACAAATTTTGATATGAACGTTTTCTCTCTTCTAGGCACCTTTCTCTTTGGAACATAATACAATAGCTAATAATCGTCACCAATATATAATGTAATACAAACTCGTACACAAATGGGGCTAGACTGAAATTACTATGTTAAGGAGCCCTAAATCAGATTCTGACTGTTGGATGTCAAGAAGCAAGACTCAGGAAAAATATACTAAAATTTTGTCCCGATCAGAGACCGTTTGGTCATCGATCAAGGCTAGAGTAAATCTTGATATGAACGTTTTCCCTCTTCTGGGCAATTTTCTATTTGGCACAAAAAATCTAATAATCATCACCAATATATGACATAATATAAACTCGTATACAAGGAGGGCTAGATAGAAAATACTATACTAGAGAGCTCCAAATCAGATTCTAACCGTCGGATGTCAAGATGCAAGACTCAATAACAAATTTTGATATGAACGTTTTCTCTCTTCTAGGCACCATTCTCTTTGGAACGTAATACACCTTTCTAATAATCGTCACCAATATATAACGTCATACAAACTCGTACACAAATAGGGCTAGATTGAAATTACTATGTTAAGGAGCCCTAAATCAGATTCTGACTGTTGGATGTCAAAATGCAAGACTCAGGAAAAATATACTAAAATTTTGTCCCGATCAGAGATCGTTTGGTCATCGATCAAGGCTAGAGTAAATTTTGATATGAACGTTTTCCCTCTTCTGGGCAATTTTCTATTTGGCACAAAAAATCTAATAATCATCACTAATATATGACATAATATAAACTCGTATACAAGGAGGGCTAGATAGAAAATACTATACTAGAGAGCTCTAAACCAGATTTTAACTGTCGGATGTCAAGAGGCAAGATTCAGGAACAACATGCTAAAATTCATCTCGATTAGAGATCGTTTGGTCATCGATCGAGACTAGAGCAAATTTTGATATGAACGTTTTTTCTCTTCTGGGCTCTTTTCTCTCTGGCAATAAAAATCTAATAATTATCACTAATATATGACATAATACAAACTTGTATGCAAGGAGGGCTAGACAGAAAATACTATGTTAGAGAGCTCCAAATCAGATTCTCACCGTTGGATGTCAAGATGCAAGACTCGGGAAAAACATACTAAAATTTTTTTCCGATCAAAGATCGTTTGGTCATTGATCGAGACTGGAGCAAATTTTGATATAACGTTTTTTGTCTTCTAGGTACTTTTCTCTTTGGCACAAAAAAAATCAAATAATCATCACCAATATATGTCATAATACAAATCTGTATACAAATAGGGCTAGACAGAAAATACTAAGTTAAAGGGCTCCAAATCAGATTCTACCCGTTGGATGTCAAGATGCAAGGCTCAGGAACAACATCCAAAAATTTTGTTTCGATCAGAGATCCTTTGGTCATCGATCGAGAATAGAGGAAATTTTGATATGAACGATTTCTCTCTTCTGTGCACCTTTCTCTTTTGTACAAAAAAATCTAATAATCATGACCAATATATGACATAATAAAAACTCATATACAAATAGGGCTAGACAGAAAATACTATATTAGAGAGCTCCAAATTATATTCTAACCGTTGGATGTCAAGATGCAAGACTCAGGAACAACATACTAAAATTTCGTCACAATTAAAGATCGTTTGGTCAGCGATCGAGACTTAAGCAAATTTTGATATGAACATTTTCTCTCTTCTGGGCACTTTTCTCATTTGCACAAAAAAATCTAATAATCATCACCAATATATGACATAATACAAACTTGTACACAAGGAGGGCTAGACAGAAAATACTATGTTAGAGAGCTCTAAATCAAATTCTAACCGTTGGATGTCAAGATGCAAGTCTCAGGAATGTCTCGATCAGAGATCGTTCATAATCGACCGAGACTAGAGCAAATTTTTATATGAACGTTTTCTCTCTTCTGGGCACTTTTCTCTTTCGCACAAAAAAATCTAATAATCATCACCAATATATGACATAATACAAACTCGTATACAAGTATGGGTAGACAAATTTTGATATGAACGTTTTATCTTTTCTGGGCAATTTTCTGTTTGGCACAAAAAATCTAATAATCACCACAAATATATGACATAATACAAACTCGTATATAAGGAGAGCTAGACAAAAAATACTAAGTTAGAGAGCTACAAATTAGACTCTAACCATTGGATGTCAAGATGCAAGACTCGAGAACAACATACTAAAATTTAATCCCGATCAAAAATCATTTGGGCATCGATTAAGACTAAAGCAAATTTTTATATGAACGTTTTCTCTTTTCTGGGCAATTTTCTCTTTGGCACAAAAAATTCTAATAATCAACACCAATATATGACATAATAAAAAACTCATATGCAACAAGGACTAGACAGAAAATACTATGTTAGATGGCTCCAAATTAGATTCTAATCGTTGAATTTCAAGATACAAGACTCAGGAATAACAAACTAAAATTTCGTCCCAATCAGAGATCGTTTGGTCATCGATCGAGACTAGAGAAAATTTTGATATGAACGTTTTCTCTCTTTTGGGCACTTTTCTCTTTGGCACAAAAAATCTAATAATCATCACCAATATATGACATAATACAAACTTGTATGCAAGGCGGGCTAGATTGAAAATACTAAGTTAGAGTGCTCCAAATTAGATTTTAACTGTTGGATGTCAAGATGCAAGACTAGGGGTGAGCATTCGGGTAATTCGGGCCGAATTTTCACTGTTCGGGCCCAGCCCGAATTACCCGAAATTTTTTTTGCCTTACCCGGCCCGAACCCGAACTTTTAATTACCCGAATTTACCCAACCCGATTTACCCGAATTACCTATTTAGCTGGCCCGATTTACCCGATTTACCCGAATTATCCTGGCCCGAATTACCC